>CM076072.1:6390000-6485000 GCA_038088235.1 Zacco platypus
AATAATAGTTCAGCATGATTGTATCAGCAAAAAAATCTCATTAAAATCTAAAAATTAAAACTGCAGTCTGTAATTTTTGGTGCTCTAGTGGTTAATAAACAGAACTGCGTGCGTCTTGCATGGAAGAACATTGTGGCCGGAACTACTTCTCTCTGTTTATATCAATGACGAGTCACGCAGGTACTGTGCTACTCCGCTGCGGTGACGACGTGACCGGTCTAAAATAGTCCGAAAATAAGCACTTATTATAATATATAAACACTGAAGCATAGTGATTCAGGATGAAACAAAAACACGGTTTGGATTCATGATGTACTCGCTCATTATATAATTGTTGTAAATTTTCAACAGACAAAAAAGTGAGCTTTAAAATATTGTAAAGTTACACAAAAGTGCGATTCAAACAAAAGATTCACACAAACCGTTGCTGCTAATAGTGTTTAATAAATTCGTTTGTGCTTCTTCACCAGTCAATATGTCTGCACAGTTTATTCAATAATCAAAACAAGAACAGAAATACAGAACAACAACAAAAAAAATCAATTTGAGCAATGAGAAAATATATAAATCTCAAGAACTTGCTCAAACACAGAACATGCCTCATAAGTTGTTACTGTGTTTTTCTAGCCTAGAAACGCTCTATACAGCATGAGATTGTGTTTGAATGAGGGGTCTTGCTCCATGCAGAAGGTCAGATCTCTCAAAGTGACTCGAATTGGTGCTCGAGTAGCAAACTGGCCATATGAACCTGACAACTGAGCAGACAGACACAAGGAATGAGTTTCTTGAGCCATATTGGCCTATGTGGTTTTCATATGAAACCAATAATAGAAATAGGTAATAACAAAAGATGACGCTTGTCATCACACAGCCCTTGTGAAAAAGAAGTACACTTAACTATACAGTCAGTTCGCATTTAAGTATACTCGTTTAATGTTTTCAGATGCTTAATTGCACGTAAGTTGGAATTAAATGAAAACGTATTATAGTTTACGTTTATATTTAATGCAGTTAGCTGAACATTAGAGTGCTTTTTGACCCACTTATGTAGGACTTAAAGGTATAGTTCACCCAAAAATGAAATTTCTGTCATTAATTACTCACCCTCATTTCTTTCTACATCCATAAAACGCTGTATTTACGAAAATATTAATCTGCAACACACATTCACGACACGCGTTTTGTGTTCATGCGAGAGCTTACATTGTTGCGTGAAAATGCTTTGGATTAGAGCTGCACGATTAATCGTAAAAAGATCGCAATCTCGATTCAAACACCCACACGATCTTATTGTATTAACGACAACGATTCGCTTGTGTCTTTTAAACCTTTGACAAAATCATACCAGAACATTCAAATATGTGTTTGTGCTGCCAGAGAGCAGTTTTGAAATCGCACATTTAATTTTCAAATGATCACAGAAGTACTGAGATATAAGTTTTAAGTTGGTATATTAACACTGATGCGTACGATAGCGATCAAAATAGAGCAAACAACCATATTATTATACTAGGTAGCAACAAGTGACTAAAATTGTTTTGTCATTGAATCATTCATTCAAAATATTCATTCAAAAACACTGATTCATCCAATAATAAAACCAGTATTTAGTAATGAGTCACTGAATTCATTCAAAATTTTTAAAACAAATAATTCAAACATTTTCCAGCAATTTATATTTTGTCAGAACCTCTAGTAAATTACATGTAATTTTGTTTGGTTGTACATTCAGAATCGTGGGAGAATTGTAATCTCTATTTGAAACCAAAAAATCGTGATTTATCAAGAATCGTGCAGCTCTACTTTGAATATTATTATTTTGTAAATAAAGTGGTAAATTATGTTTTTTTTGGAGCACAAAAAGCACTCGTGTCACTTCATAAAACTGAGGTGAAAACACTGGAGTCACATGGAGTACTTTAATGATGTCTTTACAATGTACTTTAAAGTAAAACATTTTAATTTGACATTATAACAAAGTGCACTTTTTAAGTGTAAAATTTTTTTAGTTTAAAAGAAAATACATGTGTGAAAGTGTACTTCATTAAGTACACTTAAGTGGCCTTTCATTTAAGAAACTGAACCGATCGTGATATTTTAAGCCAAAAGAGTTTTTTTTATTACTATTACTTTATTATTATTAAAATAATATTATTTTATTATTATCAGGACCTACAAATATTCCCCAATGCATTATTATACGTTATTTTGAACATTATATGTAGTTTAGTGTAGTAATGTCACTGAAAATGAAAAATCCTTTTTTTCGCGCAGTACTCTCGCTTTCAATGCAGGCGATTCATTCAATACACAGACAAACTGCGCGCGGACAGACTCTCTCGGCGCTCGCTACACCCCACCTCTCCGGCTAATTATGCACTGTACATATAATAATAAATCATCTAAACGCTTTCAATAAACATACTACTAAAACTAAATGTGATATGTTGATACGGGTCAGAATCACAATTCTCAGTTAGTTCATACAAAAAAAAGTAAATTCTGCATTTACTCACTCATGTTGTGTTGGCGCATCACAAGTGAACAATCGATAAAATAAAGCACACTTCGTTTTCACAGCTAAAATTAATTCATTATCCTTTGAGAAATCATGCAATGATCAGAACAAACTCACCTCAATCATGGAATAAGAAATACAGAATAATAAAGAAAAAGATTTAGCCATATAAATATGGACAGTTATCAAATAAATGCTGCTGCAGATAATTTAACTTCTGAAAAACAAGGTTGGAGTCTTTTAACCTCCACTGTTTTCCTGCCAACTGCACTGCCTCTTTATAGAGATGCTTATTCTACTACAGAGATGAAACCTCAAAAAGAGGCAAATACTAAACTTCCCTAGGCAAATGGGAGTTTTTTTTTATTTTTTTATAAAAGGCTTGTGTAATTTAAGCTCACAAAAACTCAAAACCATCTTTTCACTTATTAGCATTCCTCTCTGCCTAAAGGAAAAGGAATTCACAAATGTAAAAACTAATTAAACTAAACTAACATACAATCCTCTAGTCTTTTGTTCAGTCTTTCCTTATCCTTATTTCTCATAAATCTCATAAAATCATGAGCAATAACACTTGTTATATTACAGATAGAGTTAAGTCCTTTGCCTTTAGTCATATACAATACCATTCAAAAGTTTGGGCTGAGTAAGATATTTTATAAAAAAACAGCAATATTATGAAATATTTATATATTATATATATATATATATATATATATATATATATATATATATATATATTATATATATATATATATATATATATATATATATATATATATATATAGCATTACTACTCCAGTATTCAGTGTCACATGATCCTTCAGAAATCATTCTGATATGCTGATTTGCTGCTCAAGAAACATTTATTGTAATTAATGTTGAAAACATTAATACTGCTTAATATACTGGCAATTGTGCAATTTTTTTTCATAATTTTTTTGATGAATAGAAAGTTCAAACAACAGTAACTTTTATAATACCGTATACACCTTTACTTCACTTTTGATCAATTTAACGCATGTTGGAGAATTTTTTTGCCCCTTCGGAGGTCATGTGAGGGTTCAGAGTTCAAACTCAAACACGAAGCGCTTAAAGGTTTAGTTCACCCAAATATTACATTTCTGTCATTTGTTACTCACCCTCATGCCGTTCTACACCCGTAAGACCTTCATTCATCTTCTGCCACATATAGGCAGCAACATCATTGCACATTTTGAGGTCCAGAAAGGTAGTAAAAACATGGTTAAAATAGTCGACGTAACTACAGTGGTTCAGCCTTAATGTTATGAAGCGACGAGAATACTTTTTGTGCGCAAAACTAACAACTTTATTCAACAATTTGAACCGTTGTCATACGTGGTTGACGTAGCGAACTCAGTGCAGGCTTCCTCGTTTACATCTGAATGCAGACTCATTATTGGCCGGCTCCTGCGTCAGCATCACACACATACGTCTTGCTGGTCATGTGTTCCGCTTCGGCCAATACCGAGTTGGCGTTCAGATGTAAACAAGGAAGCCTGCAGAGTATGACAACGGTTCAAATTGTTGAATAAAATCGTTATTTTTGTTTTGTTTTGTGCACAAAAAGCGTTCTCGTCATTTCATAACTTTAAGGTTTAACCACTGCAGTCACATTGACTATTTTAACCATGTTTTTACTAGATTTCTGGACCTCAATAGGTGCAATGATATTGCTGTCTATATGTGGGTCAGATACCCTCGGATTTCATCAAAAATATCTTCATTTGTGCTCTGAAGATGAACAAAGGTCTTGCAGGTGTAGAACGACATGAGGGAGAGTAATTAATGACAGAAAGTTCATTTTTGGGTGAACTAACCTTTTAAGAAGTAACACAATATACCAATTTCCTTCCTAAAGGAGTTTACTAATATTTAGGAGACAAAAGCAAATGAGCACTTTCATATGGCCACACAGGAAGACTTACATGTGCACTTAATAAATGCCACAGCTTGTCTCAATACAGACCGAAAATCAAAAACGGCCAGACTGTTTATGCATGCGAGTGATTTTGAACACGTATGCAAACATTTCCTCCACATCTGCACAGAGTGAAGTATGAAGAAGGTACACAGGAGAAGTCACAAACACAGAGGGGTGGTTGTATGGACACGTGCAGGTACCTGGTTGGCCCCTGAGCCGGGAGCCTCCAGAGGTTTCCTCTTACGTGGCCCCAGGGCTGCCAGCGCTGCCAAATTTGCATCTCTGTGCTCCATCTGTGCCAACTCCAACTGCTGCATCTAAAAAAAAAAAGAGGGAAAAAGAGAGAATGTGTGTTTGACATGCACTCAAAAATACAATCAATATTTCCATTGGCTCACCCAAATCCACGTGGAATGTTTGGGGAAAAAAAAAACGGAAAGCTGTTATTGGTGATGAATCTTTCATTTTAGCACTATTGATTTTACCGATAGCCTATGACAAAGAACCCGAGTGCGAAAACACACAAATGTGTTACATGCTCTCTAACACATGAGTGGATGAGCGTTACCTTGTAAACAGACACACAACTCATCCAGAGGGCTTTCATTACATTCTGTTCCCTGTTTAGCCCCAGGCTTCAATTCCAGACCCAATATTAGACTCAATTAAAATGAGCCCCCAATTAGAGAGCCTTGTCTCCAGGGTATGTGTATGTGTGTGTGTGTGTCTATGTGGGGCACAAATGGAACTTTATGAAGAGTATTGATCGTCCTCATTGCTATACAAGGGAGCAGAAGGAATGAAAAACAGGTTGAGGAGGAGGGATGTATGTATTTTTATTAAAAACAAACACAGAAATCCATCTACCTCTTTGGCTCTCTGTTTCAGACGCTGTTGCTCTGGGTCTTCGCTGTTTGAGCGACTCTACACACAAATAGACGGGGAAAAAACAGAACATTGGAAATGGAGACAGATTACTGGTGTTTGTCCTCTTTTGTTGCGTTTGCTAGTTACTCGGGCAATGCGGAGAAGTGCTTCTCGCTCCTCTTCCTCCCTCCTCTGTTTCTCCAGTCTTTCCAGTTGCTCCAGGAACTTCAGCTGAGAGCGCGTGTCATTGGTCTGACCGTAGCGCCAATCATCCTCAACACAGACAAAACAAACCACAGCAATACATTAGTGTCCAACAAGACACAAAATTCGAGACTGTGGTACACATCAGTTTAGTCAACATGAAGTAGCCTTAAAGGGGACCTATTATGCAAAATTCACTTTTATAAAGGTGTTTGAACAAGTGTGTGTAAAACAACCAGCCTATAATGGCAAAAATCCACCCACTTTATTCATATTAACAGAATATACAGCAGTAGATACTGTATATTACACTGCTGTTGCTTTAATACACAGATCTAATATACACATGTGATTTCTTTCCCTGCAGTTTACATTCAGACATAACCTTGTGTGTTTTTTGGCGTAACCTTGTGTGTTTTTGACAGTTTAAAAGCAATGAGACATGAAAGAGAACTTAGTTTAATACTCACACAACTCAACGTCTCGCAGTCAGCTTGTGCGTAATTCAGTGGCGTGCGCTCAGAAAGCCAAATATCAGCATTTTAAACTGTTATGGCTTTAAAATACATGCAAAAAACTTTCTTGATGACGAAGAACTACAATATCACGTGACCGTGATAGAGATGATAATCAAAACCAAACAGATGTTTTGTTAGTTTTTAACAGAGTATCTGAGGCACAAGCTGTACAGGCTCCGCCCTTTTCTGGAAAGCGGGGGTGGGGAGCAGCAGCTCATTTGCAATTAAAGATACATGCTCAAAAACAGCATGTTTTTTTCCTTCCACTCAAAAATGGGAATTTATAACATGGTATAATAAATTATCTGTGGGGTATATTGAGCTGAAACTTCACAGACACATTCTGAGACTTGCATTACATCTTTAAAAGGGGGCATAATAGGTCCCATTTAACAACCGAATTTACTTCCATATTGTGATGCAATTCTGGGAAAAACAGGCTGCATATTAAGTACTTACTTGACAATGTTAAAAAGTATGTTCTATGTAGTATGAATGTAATCTGAACATACATTTGTCATGCGGTCACATACAGTGTCAGTTATGTCGCTTCTCTGTCCTTCACGAATCTCTCCTGTGGCCTCATGGGATAGTAAACTGTCCATTTAATGGGCACTTCAGAATCTCGCCAGAAGCAGTTAGTCATCTTTTCGCCTACAGTTTTCTGAATATTGTGAATGCTGACACACTACTCTTTTCATATACTTTTTTCCCTGTCTACTATATAAAAGGGAAGTATGCGGTTTTCAGATGCAGCCATAGCATAAATAGAGGTTTGAATGTTGGTTGGTAATACTGTTCCAGCCCATTTGGCCTAGGTGATGTTATCCAAAAAGTAAAGTTGTTATAGAAAGATTGATATGATATTCTGAAGACAACTCCCTGTGGAATAAAGTGCTCTGATCAACGTTGCAAGGATCAGTTTCGATTTCATATTGACTTCTCTATTATGAAACAAGCTTTACTTAGAAATACTGAAAGTTTTTTTTTTGTCTACTGTGTTATAGTTAAGTTTATACCTTATAAGAGATCTGTCGATGTTGGGCCACAATGGTTAGCTTCTCCAGCAAGTCTCGAAGTCTCTCTTGTGTTGCCAGAGAAAGCAATTCAAGTACATCAGGACAAACCTCTGTGATGCTCAGAGAACCACCTATGCACACACAATCACATACATTTTAGCTTTGGAGAAGCACTCACTTTATTGACTTGTTTTATCTGTGCAGTGCATAGCAGTGAAACGTACTTTTGTGAACTAGTCCTACGTTTTTGGCCCTATTGGAACCAAACCAGTGCAGTGAGATTCTCTGGAGTCTGATTGTCGACAATTATCAAAAAAATTGTAATTTCCATTTACGGTCCCTTAGGGCCGCCAAAACGTTCGAAGTGGGTGGAGCCACTTTTACTAAAATGGCTATAACTTGTGAACGGAATGAGATATTTTCACCTAACTCCGCACAACTATGTAAGAGCTCATTCTGTGGTCAAATGAAAAAGCACGTGGGAACTGGCCACTTGGTGATGCTGTAACCGCAAAAAAACATAATAATGGCTTTAACTACTTCACCATTAGGCCAATTGACTTGAAAATTGGCATGCAGTGCCTTCGTCCGAGGTCTGTGAGGACATTGACATCTCAAAAAACATCGGCCAATGAATTTCGAGCAGCTATCAGACAAGGTTAACGGAGGCCGATCAAATGAAACTCACTGGGCCCTAGAGGCCTGTGAGAAATTCGAAGGATATGAGATACTGGGAGCTGCATTCGTTTTTCACATGCGTAAAGGATTGTGTATCAAACAATTTTTCACACGCATACACAACATTCATACCACAAGGTAGAACTCCTCATTCTGAGCAACTTTGCCTCTAAGACTGCCTCAGTCCATCAAATCGTTCATTAACTACTGGAGATTATTTCAAAAACCAACTTTGGCGAACTAGTTTTAGGTTTTTGGCTCAACCTCGCAAACTGTTAAAAAGCTTTAAAAACGATATATTTCCTATGGTAAATTTCTATGAATGGTCTTTTCCAATTATGATCAAGATGGTTACATGTTTGCTAATTAAAACAAAACCTTTTTACACATGTGCTTAAAGGCCTTGAACCCCGATATTTGCTGCTCGCAGCTATATTTTAAAATTATAATTTAATACTTTTGTGGATCAATCCAGAATAGTTGGAGAAAGAATCAAGATGAATCAGTATTTTCGCTCACCCAATGTGAGACATTTCAGGACTGTATCAACATTCCAAAAACTCATTAGACACAAGAAATTCAAATATACCTAATAATCACCTAATTTCAATCAATAAATCTTGGTCCAGTAATTACCAGGCCCAGAATCTGCAAAAAAAAGTCTAGAGTTCCTCAAGAATCATATGAATCTTACTCTAATTCAGCATTTGAACACACCTATTTACAGACAGAAATGGAAATGGTGTCGAATTAGAGGTGAATGTCTTCATCGAGCTGGAATCCAGTGATTTTGTCGTTTTCCTCTGCTGTTTATATTGTATTCACATTTCCATAATGTCAGACATGCTTTGTTCCTGTTGGTCTGTTACGCTTGCCGAGTAGACAGACATCTGCAAACACTCCAATTCCATCTCATTTTTGCCCTTTCTGCTGATGCGGACTGAGTTCCTGCGAGGCCAAGCCTGTCTCTTTCATTTCCACATTCTCTCTTTTCGTCTCCTCCTCCTCCGCACGACTCCCCCTACCTCCTGGCTATCTCCCTCTCTCCCTCCCTCCGCCTCTGTCGTCCTTTCTCTCCCTTGTTCCGATGCTTTTTTGATCAGTGCAGCAGAGTGGATTCCTGCCACTCTGGCAACTTTGCGTGGCTCGGCAGTCATTAGCATACTGATTAAGCAGAACAGGCTCGTCAGAGATACCACTGATCAAAGACAGAGACTGCACTCGTGTGTCATAACACAGCGCAACATATGCCAAAAAAAAAAACAGACAGGATGCATGCCGTAGAGGCAGAGCTGAGGGAGGTGAACAGACTTTGACAAACTGAGAAGGGGGAAATGCAATATCACTTTGAGTAAAGATACACTCACATACCATAAAAACAGTGAAACTCAACAGTGAAGTCAGCAAAACATGGACAACAATGTTCAGGAATGTTACTTTGCAAAATTACTCATTAAAAAAGTAACTAAGTACGTTAGAAGTAATTAAGTGTTAAGATTCTTTTGTGTTTCTTGGTCCAGATAAAGCGAAGTCAAAGAACTGATGCAACGTCATTTGAACCAATTCAGGACAAAACAAAGTTTGTTTGGAGTATGTTTTGGGAGTTCAAAACAAACTTTTCAGGAAAAGTTCTTCAGCTGGTAAACACCTTTGTACTGCCATTGATCAGTGGCGATTTTGTAATAAGTAGGTGCAGCTCTGAGGCTCCGCCTCCTTTCAGGCAGTGTCGGATGTTCACTAACAGTATATCGCTGTTCACGTATTTCGAACTTCGTTTCACCCCTAAGCGAAGAACGAAAAAGTACTTTGCCGTGAGTACATTGGTGGCCTTTAGTATGGAAGCATGTTTCCGCCACTGAATAAAAAAGTTAAGTGCGACTCGTTTGTTTACATATTTACATCTTGCAATTCTGACTTTTTCAACAACAATATATATATATATATAAATAAATAAAATATATAATATATATATACTTATATGTACATATAAAAAAGATTGTTCATGGTGAAACATTTTTGAAAGCATCCATTACATCAGTGTAGAAACGTTGCAGAATGGTGATAATTTTTATGTATCGCTCTCTACAACATTGGACACATAACGGTAATTAATATGATTAGCCTTTTGCTTGACTACATTATCAAACAGCTAATAATGTGTTGCTAATGTTACACAAACCATGTTCCGGTCCGCCATCTCAGTCTACCTTCTAAATATCAGCATCCTTAGAAACGCTTTGAACAACTCAGAATGTCAGTGGAGAAAGGCATATAGTTCATCATAACATTGTAATATACATCATATACATAATTCACCTGCTATATTGCTAAATGTACCTGGTTTTTCATATCAATCAGGAAAATATTCCAGGATAACCTGGCTTCTCGAGACTCCACTGCTTCAGAGCACTAGTTAATGACATGCTAAAGCCCATGATTGGTTACTGCATATTTGTGATGTCAGAAACGCCGGTGATTCCAAACCATGTTTTTGAGACCGTCTTTGATTCACTGTAGTTTTAAGGAGAAAATACTCAGCAATGGTGTTGACTGATGAATTTGCACATGGTTCGCCTTAGAGCATATTAAAAACACCACATAGACATATAAACAACATTAAAAACTTGATTTTCACCACAGGGGGCCTTTAAGTATTTTATATAAAAAAATGTGTGTGTAATTGAATGGATTTGGTGAAGTTACCAATGTGCAGCACTCGTGTCTGGAGGGCTGATGGGAATAAAAAGGGCTCCTCTTGACAGGAGCGGATCACTGATCCCACGAGCTCAGAGCCAGAGGCCAAAATACGAGCGTTCTCCTCACTCAGGTTCACTCCGGCCATGGAAGCCACATCATTAATGTCATCATCATCTCTAAATGAACGTCAGACAAGAAATGAACGAATAGGACTTCTCTGTTTTGTCTTAAAATTAATATGTTAATAGTGTAGCTCATCTGGAAATCTTAATCTATAGCGACGTGACTGCCTTCTCTCACATTCATCCTGTAAAGAACCAATACGCACATTCACCCACTGTGCAGCAGGGAATGGCCGCGAGTCAGAGCTATTACCGGAAAGAGCCCGAGGTGCTGTCCTTGAAGCCGTGTGCCTGTGCTGGAAGGGGCGGCTGGGAAAAGTGTGTTTTAGATGCCTGAAGGATGGACTGCCGCACAACAGCACCTGTGGGGACAGAATAAAAATACAGATATTTTTATCAGCTCAAAATGAATTGGGACACTTGGAGGTGAAAGAAGCATAAAAGTAATAAAAGCTCACCTAGTCTTTCAGTGTATTGAGTTTTAATCAATACAACTTTCACGTAAGCCCTACATATTATATACATAAACACATACATGCATGCATGCATACATACAGGGGCCTCTTTTAAATATTTGAAAAATTAATGTTTTCACTTGCTCATACGCATGTCCTGAAACATCAGGTCATTTGGTGCAACTGCTATAAAACATGGAAAATGTTGAAATATTTTAAAAACTTGTACTAAATATAAAATGTTTGTCCTTTTGCTAGCTAGCCAGCAAGCTAGATATCAGCCTTTTAGCATTGTTTGAAAATATCGTCAATCGGTAAAACCGAAATGTTGATTAAACCAAATTACTTTTTTGTATCTTGTAAAAAATTGACAAAAGCAGTTTTAATTGATTATAAAAACCTCATAATCTCCTATTCGTCAATGACCCATATAATATATATATATATATATATATATATTTATTTTACACACGCACACATATACACACAGTTAAGCCCAAAATGATTCATATCCTTGGTAAAATCAATCTGTATCGTTAATCCTTTTTTTGACTTATTTTAAAAAATTTTTTAAAAATTGAACCTTTCATTGAAGAATAAGAATTTTAAATGGGGCGAAAATCTCATTTTGAAATAAATGTTTTTCTCTAATACACGTTGTTCACAATTAATCATATCCTTTTATTCAATACTTTTTGCAACCTCCTTTTCCCAAGAAAACAGCTCTGAGTCTTCTTCAATAATGCCTGATGAGTTTGGAGAACACCTGACAGGAGATCAGAGACCATTCCCTCATACAGAACCTCTTCAGACTCCCAGCTGTTCAGTTCAGCCCACACGTTTTCTATCGTGTTCAGGTCAGGGAACTTGGAAAGCCGAGGCAGAAGCTTTATTTTGTGCTTGGCGACACATTTCTGTGTTGATTTTGATGTTTGTTTTAGATCATTGTCCTGATGGAAGGTCCAACCACAGCCCATTTTAATATTTATAGCAGAAGCGGTCAGGTTTCGATTTTTTTTTATCTGTCACTATTTGATAGAATAGAAGCCATAGATTAGACCATAGAAGCCGTTCCTATTTGAAGTTCCAGTCGTTTCTGACAATATACTGAAGTTTGTTTTTGGATGAGCGAGAGAGATTTTTCTTGAAACCGTCCTGAACAACTTATGTTAATGTAAGCAACCCTGCTGACTCTAAAACTATTTTCTGCAATTCTCCAGCTGTGATCCTTGGAGAGTCTTTGGCCACTCAAACTCATCAGGACGATATAGACATGTCCACTTCCAGGCAAATTCGTAACATCTTGTGTTTTTGAAGAAAAACATTGATTGATTTCATAATGTCATTCCCACCCCAGTTTGAATCATATTACTTCAAAGAAAGGTTAGACTTTTTGCTCATTTTTTGAATGAAAAATCAAAAGGATAAACATTGCAGATTTATTTTCACAGCCTTCTTTGATCATATTTACCAAGGGTGCCAATAATTCTGACCATGACAGTCAATGAAGCTTTAGTGAGCATAAGGGATTCCTTTCAAAAACATAAAAAAGCATTAAAAGCCTCGCTTATACCTGTCAGACAAGTGTTGGTTTGAAGGACAAGCTGTTTGGGTTGAGTTCGCTTCTGTGCAAGTAAGCCCACCTGAGCTGTTGCCAAGGACTGTTTGACGATCACTCCTTTAGGTTGCTGGATCACCTGACGAGTAAAAACCAAAGCAATAAGAAGTGAGGATGCAAATAATATTCCTAAATAAATACAGCAAAAATTATGCATATGAAAATATTCAAAGAAGTTATGCAGGGATTGGTCCACCTCGAGGACATTGCACAAGCCATTTTAGACAGGAGCACTTCCTCAGAGCACTTTCTGATTGTGAAGTAATCAAAACCTCTAAAGTCTATTCAGGTATATGGGAAATGAGCTTCTGTATTTCAGTGGAAATCCATCAAGACGTCCAATAAAAAGGTGATATTAGATTACAGAAAAACAAATCATGACATTATTTGAATATGATAACATGACATTCCTGGTACGAAATGGGCTAAGACTCATGCATCTTTGTCTCTGGTGTAAAACTAATTTGGCTCTGCTTGGGCTTGTGGGATACTGGTGGTTTTAAGTGAATTAGCCTGTACACCGTGGGCGGTGGTGAGTTAACCAGGAAATGAAGACAAAGTGAAGAGAGGCTGTCATAAAAATGAACCAGTGCGCTGGAAAGGAGGCAGTGTGAAATTACACAAACACACACACACTGTCTGAGTCTACTATTACATAAAACATGAAAACGCTGTATTCAGGATCCCCAAACACACATACCTGGATTCCAGACACCATATGGTACTCTAACTATTGATAGAGAAATCATATCTGCATATTAACATTAAAATTATGCAGGTTTGTTTCCATGGTGAAAACACCAACACTGAATGATCATTTGTTTTCTTCATTATCGAATTACTCTTTTGTTGTTTCATATAGGCAAACCCCTGAAATCATCTTCATGATAAATGGCACTGCCAGGAATAAAAATGGGCGGGGTTTACCAGCTGAGCTGTTCTGGTTGGCTGGTTGGGTTTGAGGGCGGAGCTGACGGACGCAGTGGGCTTCTGGTTTGCAGCCTTGGTTGATGCGGAATCAGAAGGCTTGAGTTGGATGCACTGCTGAATGAAGAGCTGCGAGTTCGGGGTGAGCTGACGGACAGCTGGCAGGCTCCTCTGAAAGAAAAGAACATCTCTAATTTAGCTCATACCAAAGAGGTTGTGGCTCATTCATACATGAGCTGTGAAGGTCTGATAATAGATTTCATCTTAAAATCAGGTCAAAAATGAGGTCAGTACCCTCAGATGTACCCATCTGACTTTGTTTAAGTTGCTGATGACATCTAAATGGGGTATAAAAGTGAAAAAGCTGCAATCACCTTCAGGAAAGGCACTAGATATGGCTGAGGGGATGATTTGAGCTCTATGTAGAGTTTTTCAGTGAACTCTTCTGCCTCTAGCTTCCCATCCTACATGCGGAGAAGAGAGGAAAAGCCTATTTAAACATATAATGTACTGTCATATATGTGATGCATTGATTTTGAAAGCAGCGAGGGACATACCAGCAGGCCTTTGACAAGAGCTCGGACGTTTTGAGCCATGTTGGCCGAGCGAGTGCCGCTCGACGCTAACTTCATAAGAGTGATCAAGAAGTTCTTACACTTCTTCACATTCTCCAACGTCTCCTGATGATGAAATGAAATATGTTTAATTTTATGATATATAGGTATATACAGAGCTGGGTAGTGACTGATATACATACATACATATATATACATACTATATATATATATATATATATATATATATATATATATTCTTATTTCCTTTATTTTATATATATATATATTTATTTATATTCTGTACATTTATTTATGTATATTCTCTACATTATAATGTTGTGATGCCAACATTTACTTGCCTTAGCATTTAAAAAAATATTTAAGTTTTCAGTTTTATTTTTAGATTATATACACAAAAAAGTAACTCTATAAGGTCCCATTAGTTAATGCATAAAATTAACTAACAATGAGAAATATGTTTGCTACATTGTTTAAAAATCAATATTTATTACATTTCGTTCATCTTCAGAACACAAATTAAGATGTTTTTGATGACATTGAGAACTTTCCGTCCCTCGATCCAAAGAAACTACCACTTTCAAGGTCCAGGAAAGTAGTAAAGACATCATTAAAGTACTCCATGTGACTCCAGTGGTTTAACCTCAATTTTTATGAAGCAATGTGAGTGCTTTATTTGTGCAAAAAAACAATTTACCACTTTATTTACGAAAATATTGATCTGCAACGCACGTTCACGAAAGCACCACAACGCATGGATACTATTGCATGGACACACATGCACTGGATAATATTATATTGTAAATAAAGTGGTAAATTACATTTTTTGCGCAATCAAAGCAGTCGCGTCACTTCATAAAATTGTGGTTAAACCACTGCAGTCACATGGGTTACTTTAACGATATCTTTACTACCTTTCTGGACCTTGAAAACAGTAGATGCGTTGGATCTCTATGGAGGGACAGAAATCTTTCGGATTTAATTACAAATATCTTAATTTGTGTTCTGAAGATGAATGAAGATCTTACAGAGTAATTAATGACAGAATTTCATTTGTGGGTGAACCAACCCTTAAACTAATGTTCACAAATGGAACTTTATTGGTGTTACCAAAATTTTAATATCAGCCATTTGTTGAAGATAATTTTCTGTATCAGGCAATTTTAATATCAATGCATCCCTACAAACAACATGAACTTACAGCTGTAACAGTGACTGGGGTTGATGGTGTGCTAGTGCTGGATCTGGCTCCTACATTAGGAGACACCATTCGTGGGGCATTACCCTGGGAGGAGAGAGCACCTCTACCCACTGCAGACTGCAGACAAATGAAGCAGACACATGATTAGGTAGATGAATGCGACACTGAATGACCTACATTTCTATTTAAATCACTGAGAGAACGCTAACAATGCATTTCAGTCAACATCTTGCCCTGGAGTCAGAGTATGAATCATTTTTTTTTGTTTTGATGTTTGGATCAATAATTGATGCAGCCGACGTGAGTAATACCTTTACAGCAGAGGTATTAATTACAGTAGTTGTGGTGACAGAATTAGTCCTCTGGTTAAAGGTCCCTGACGTGCTGCTGTTGGAAGTCATTTGACTGGCTTTGATAACGGGCGCCAAGGTAGAGCTGGGCTTTCTGACGGCGGTCCCTATGACACCGGCTGGTTTAATGATGGTAGTTCCGGTTGTACACGATGGTGTGAAAACAGCAGTCCCTGTAGCAGTGGGTGGTTTCTGAACACCAGTCCCTGGAGTGGGGTTAAGTTTAATATTGGTAGTAGCTGATGCAGTTGAAGTTGGGAGAGAAACTCTGATGATTGGTGTAGCAGTTACAGTCGCCTGTGAAAAGAGATATGTGACATCAATTGGTGCATTTCTGTAATGATGGCTTTTCAAACTATTTTAATGCCAAATATGATTTTCACCCTCTTCATATTGTTTATCGATAATGATTATTGGCCGATATATCAGTGCATAAATTCAAATATATTTGTATGACACTTTTTATAAATAAAATAAGCATATGTAAAATCAGAAAAAAAATGCAGTTTTTAAAATTACTTTTTTACCAATTAATATTTATTTTCCGATTTCAAAACACTGCTTCGAAGCTTTTACGAATCTTTTGTTTCGAATCAGTGGTTCAAAGCGCCAACGTCACGTGATTTCAGTAAACGAGGCTTCGCTACGTCATAAGTGATTCAAAATTTCAATAGTTCAAGTGACTTGAGCAGTTTGATACACGATCCACTGATTCGAAACAAAAGATTTGTAAAGCTTCGAAGCAGAGTTTTGAATTCGCCCATCACAATTATTTTGTTTTTTTGGCGCACAAAAATTATTCTCGTCGCTTTATAATATTAAGGTTGAAGAACTGTACTCACATGAACTGTTTTAAATATGTTTTAGTGTCTTTCTGGACATCAGAAAGTGTTAATCATCTTTCTGTAAATAAAGGCCTCACTGAGCCATCGGATTTCATCAAAAAATATCTTAATTTGTGTTCTGAAGATGAACCAAAGTCTTACAAGTGCGTAACGACATGAGGGTGAGGAATTAATGACAGAAATTTCATTTTTGGGGGAAGTAACCCTTTAACAATAAACAACTGCATTTTTATTAATATTATTATATATTATTTTATTTTTGTATTTTTATGGTTAATTAATACATTTTCTAATGTTAACAAATAAACCTTATTGTAAAGTGTCACAGCATTTATTTCCACGGACCCCTTCCCTGATGATCTGTAGACCCCGGTTTGAAAACACCATCCTAAATCATGTCACTTTTGTTTCTATACCCTGCAGTGAAAAAGAGTGACCAAAATAACACACCTGTGAGGATGGAGGTCTAACTATAGCAGCAGCATTGGCACTGGCTGGCTTTGGCAGCATTCCCTGAGCCTGAGCCTGGGCCAGAGCCTGCTGAGACACCAACATCAACTGCCCGCTGTCACTGCGGATTAACACCATTCCTTCAGAGGCAAGGGAGAGACAGTAAGATATTGCCAAGAAGACTGATAAGTAGGCTTGATGGGTAAGTATAGTATTGCAGCTAGAGTGCACCAGTTAGACCAAGGCATGAAACAATATGAGATCCTGCAACAACACACCTTGTGGGACCTGGAAGTTGGCAGGCAGCTGCAGTGGCACAGTCTGAGGGGTGCGTGTCATTGGTACACTTTGTGATGGGGTGGAAATCCTTGGCAATGTCACGACCGCCCCTTTGGCCGTGGTCAGTGTAGTGACCCTGGGCTGGCTTATGGCCACGGAGCTCACAGACACCCTTCCAGGCTGAGGAACCAGTGCCAAACTGGAGGGCTCCCCTGGTCCCTGAACGCTGGATGTCACCACCCTGGCCCCTACAACCACTGGAGTGGTGGATCGGATCTGTGCAGGGCCTGCTACGATCTTTGGAGCAGGTTCAGATTTGCTGGAATTCACAGCAACTGTTTCAGGACGTTGAGATGAATCAGTCTCTGTCTTCGGTTTTAGCTGCTCTCCTTCCGCGTTAAGCGAAGCTGAAACTGGGTTGTTGTTTTTATCAGCGTTCGAGCGTTCTTTGAGTCTTTTCTTGTCTAATGCGGTTTCTTCAGTGTTGCTTGTTTGCGCGTCGTTGCTGCTTTCTCTGTTCTCTGTTGGCGCACGAGACTGATCATCGTCTAATTTATCTGAGCCCGATGTTTCCGACATTATTTACGATATATTAAACACAGATTGAATAATTTGGTACAAAAGATCACCCTGAAACGATTTTTTCCATCTATGTGCTCGGATAATCGAATTTATATGTACTAACGCTTCGAAGACTCGACGGATTTTCAGCTTCGTCCATCTCAAATAGTTTGTAACGGAATTGTGATTCAGCCCAAGGATTCGAATCTTTTGAATTCATCCAAACTACGGTTCAGTGACTCTTTCTGTACCTTACAGAGTTGCGCCAGTAGGTGGCAACATTTGAATTTGTTTTGACGTGTGAGTGAGTCATTGATTCACTCAAATGATTCGTTAAAAACACCGAGTCAAAAGAATTCCCAGGAATCGGGTCTCCTTTGGGACCCGAGTGATCCCATTGGTACAACGGTCTATAAATGGGTAGTATTTTTAGCGCCTGATTATAATTCATGCAAAATCACGTTATGATTTATAAAATGCGTTATAGTGATGATTAATGTCTTTTAAATTACATGGTTCATATACTATATTACTGAAGCTATAGGTTGTGAAATCAAGCATTTCTCATTCTTACAGTTTTTTATGCACTAGCATCTATCCGATTAGCTCGCTGGCTTATATCTTATATTATATTAGGTGTTTTTTGTTTCCAACAAATGTTTCATTATGCATTCATTTTGTATTTCAAGCATGTTGTTTGTGTACTTAATGTAATAAACATCAAGCGTTTGTACGCGTTATGTACAAACGCGACGAAGACTCGACGGATTTTCAGATTTGTCCATCTCAATAGTTTGTGACGGAATTGTGATTCAGCCCAAGGATTCGAATCTTTTGAATTCATCCAAAATCATCATAGTTTAGTGACTCTTTTTGCACGTTACAGAGTTACGCCAGTAGGTGGCAACACTTGAATGTGTTTTGACGTGTATGTGAGTGAGTTATTGATTCATTCAAATGATTCGTTAAAAACACCGAGTCGTTCATTTTTGCTCTTATTCCGCCAGAATTTACAATAAAGCTATAAAGCTACAGATTTTTCTAAACATTGTCAACTACAAACATTCAGTTTTATCTTTCCTTATAGTTGATATTCACTATTCTACTGCCGTCTTTTTCTTTTTGTGAACGACTCGTGAACTGAACGAACATCATCAGATTCACGTATTCGAATCACTTTTGGATTCAAAAGCGTTCATTGACCCGGTCAGTCAAAGCCGTATTCGTTCAGATCCAACCAATGAAATGCTCACTCAAATTCGAGACTTGTGCATTTGTTACCTTGACCTTGACTGTTTATTAATACAACATTTTAAATCAAGTCTTTAAGTGAAAAGGCTTGAATCTTATGATTTAAGCATATTTCCCAGATGTCAATAAACCAGTCTTGGTGATTTTTTAAAACTTTTATTAACAATATCACATTACATTCTTCTCAAACTTTAATCTCATGGATTATAAACAAGTTAAGTGTAGCCAGACACTGTAAATTTATGGTCAAACTAAAAAAAAAAAAACCTTTTTTTTTGCATAAGATTAAAAAAAATACTGCAGGTTACAGCACAAGAGAAGTTCTTCTGACTGGCTTACAGTTTTTCCTATTTGAACTTGTCTGCTAAAATAAGAACAAAGAACAGTGGGGGAAAGAAATACACTTTTAATGAAATCTTTCAGATCATTCAGTTTCATGACTGTTTTACAAAATGAAGGTTCATCTAGTCATTTGATCCTCCAGAAACCCACAGCTGGGGTTTAACCTTTATGTGTGTGAGTGTATTAATCTAATTAGAGCTGCTATTCCTCTCTGGTGTGATATGCTATTTATGAGAGAAACACTTGAAGATTAGCAACATAAATCATTCATCAAACAGCTTATTAAATAAGTATGGCAGATGAAATTCATTACAGGATGTCATTTATGGAGTGTAACATTAGTTTAGCCTCTTCCACCCTCCTAGCTGTCATGGTGAAGACAAATCCAGCAAAAGTGCAGTCTTGAAGTTTTAAAACAAACCCTCATATGGGGAATCCACATGAGGCCAGAGAAGTTCGGAAAAAGTTCCTATTTGAATTTTAAACTATTTTTTTCTTATTTGAACGTGTTTATTTAGGGACAGTGCCAATGAAAATATGTCTCGTAGGCTTACAACATAAATCAAAACATCCCTTATATTCAGTTAAAAATACCATATACAGTTTATTTTTTGTCAGAGCAGGCAGCTAATCCAGCGGTTCCTGTTTGATTCGAATGACGGAGGTCGTGACCCCGCGGTGACTTCGTTTGACCTCTCTCCTCAGAACGTACTCACTGAACTGGGTTGAGTCCACACCACCTCCACAAGAAGCAGCGATCTCAAAGCCTCGCTGCTGCAGTCGCTCCAGAACCTGATGAACACAAACAGTCCCAAACACACACCAAATCATTTTCAAAAGATATCAATCATATTCTACAGTACCAACAGTCCAAAAAATTCCCAGGAACCGGGTCTCCTTTAGGACCTCTCTTTTAATGAGTACTATTTTTAGTGCCTGATTATAATTATTGCAAAAATCGTTATGATTTTTATAGTTTAAAATGACGATTAATGTCTTTTTAATTACATGGCTCATATATTAGTATATAACTGAAGCTAGGTTGTCTATAGGTTGTTAAATCAAGCATTTTCTCACTATTACTGTTTTTTATGTACTAGCTTAGCTTATAATAGGTGTTTTTTGTTTCCAATATCTGTTTCCAGTTTGTTTTATTATGCATTCATTTTATATTTCAAGCATGTTGTTTGTGCACTTAATGTAATAAACATACTAGGTCTGCACGATTTATCGCGTTTAAATGCGATTTGGCAAAGGATGCGATTAGTACGGCTCTGTGATCAGTATTAAATGCTTCTCCATCTGAAAGCCAGAGGGCGCTCTTGCGCAGAAACTCAAAATATGCCTTGCCGCAGAAGATAACACGCGTCATATCGCTGAATAAACTGAAGATTGAAACGGCTTTATTCTGGGAAAGAAATCACATCATCTCACAGAAGGATGCTCAACTGTCGTTATGAAGTGAGTTTGGAGTAAAAACAAGTTATTAAATGTTGTCTTTTGTTGGACAAGATGTTAATAAATGCTTCATGTCTGGAAAGATGTTTGACAAGCTTTTCTTTTCCAAATGTACATTATAAGCGACTCAAACTCAAAGTGCTTTCAGATGGATTAGCATTTGGAGCCATATTTCATTGACAAGCTGAAAAAAATTGCAGCCTTTGCGATTTCATAATCACGTTTAAGCGATAATAGTTCAAGTTCAATGTTATTTTTCGTAATGTGCGATTAAATCGTGCAGCACTACATCATCCTATAGCAAAATAGGTTATAATTAGTCAAGACATCAGTAACAAATTTTGATCAGGCATTACCGCCTGAATTGGAGACCCGATTTGTGGGTGGGACTTGATTTCTCAGGACACCAGAACACATGCAAGCTACAGGGAAAATGGAGGCCTACATAGACGAGAGATTGTATTAATGAGGGTACTTTCTAATCTCTTCACACAAAAATATTTACATGGGTTGTAAATCGTGGTGTGAGATTGGTCAAAACTGTGAATGTGTCGAACGCCTTTGTACGCTTAAAAAAAACGAAGTATACATTCTGCTTTATACGCATTTATTTGATCAAAACTACAGCAAAAACAAGTATATAATGAAATAATATTACAACGGTTTTCTATTTTAATATAGAATATTGTCAAAGCTGAATTTTTAGCATCATTACTCCAGCCTTAAGTGTCACATGATCCTTCAGAAATGCTGATATGCTGCTCAAAATAATAATGTTGAAAATAGTCAGTTGTACTGCAGAACTGGAAAAGAACAGCATTTGTTTGAAATAGAAATATTTTGTAACATTACAATTGTCTTTATCGCTTCACTTGATCAATTTAATGTGTCATAATACTGGATGACATTAAAGGGATAGGTCACCCAAAAATGAGAATTGTCATCATTTACTCATCCTAATTTTGTTCCCAATTTCGATAACTAGAATTTCGATAACTAGACTAACTTTGATCAACTTAATGTACTGAATAAAACTGAATAAAAGCATTAAAAAAAGTCTTACCAACCCCATGTCCCACAACCAAAAAAAAAAACATTTAAAAAGCATTTACGTATCCATTGACTTCCATAGTAGGAAAAAAAAAATACTATGGAAGTCAATGGGTGCTGTCAACTGTCTGGTTATTGACATTCTTCAAAATATCTTTTTTTGTATTCAACAGAAGAAAGAAACTTGTATGTATTTGGAACAACATGTGGATGAGTAAATGATGACAATTCTCATTTTTGGGTGAACTATCCCTTTAAGCCTCGTTTTAAGAGAAAATAAATAATATGTAAATAAATGAACCCCTGTATGGGCTACTTTTTGTTCTTTTTGGAGCTCGAAAGATGGAATTTTATAAATGATCATTGTATGAAAAATAAACAGAATGACGATTCTGCTTTTGTGTTCACAGAGAGAGAAAGCAGCATACGGTTTGGAACAACATGAGTAAATGGTGACAGCGTTTTCATGTGTGTGAACTATCCCTTTAATTGAACACCCCTGGCACAGAATCACTGCCGTCTTCTGTTAGAAAAACGACACAGCAAAAGTGTTATAAACCATCTGTCCAGCATCTCTCTCAGCTGAATAAAATGAGATACTTAAACCACTTGCTTCTTGTGTCTGTGTCTGTCTGTTTCTCCCTCACTCTCTCGCGCGGTTTCATCCAGTCCCGCAGATCTTCGCTTCACAGAACTGTGAGATCACATTCCATTAGTGTGCCTTCAGGACGTCCCTTCCTCTTTTGCTCTCCAGCGCTGCGTCACTAAATTTCCCTTCACTCTCTCCTCCATCTACAGTTTTCCACCATCTTTCTCTGTCTTAGTCTTTTCCCCCGCAACCTCTCATTTACAGGTCAAACTTTCTGTCTCTCTGCTCTCTGTGACTTTCCATCATGCTTTTGTCCTTCAAATCTCTTTTTCTCTCATTTTTCTTTCCTGTCTTCTGCCTCTACTTTTCTCAATCTCCTGCTTCCATTAGTGTGACGGCAAATGCCAGGGGCCAAAAGATTTAATAAGCAAACAGGATTAGACAGCCTCTAGACACACACACACACACACACATTATGAAATGGTTACAGAGAATAGTATAGGAAAAACTGAGCTCGTATTGTACATTAATTCCTGACATGAATTATTGGCCAGTGTTTGTAGTTTTTAATGCTAAATCAGCTGAAGCTCCTGGATGGAGCCATTTTGCAGATTTTATTTAAAGAGCTTTAATGCTGTCAATTAATCGCGATTAATCGATACTAACATAAAAGTTTGTTTACATAATATATGTATGTGTATATATACACTTAAATTTATATAATATATATATTTATACTGAGAAAGTATAAATAAGCAAATATATTTAAAGGCTTTTTTAAAAATAAATATGAATTATTATACATTATCAAATTAATATAATGATTATTAAATATTATTATGCTTTTGGGGAGTCACACCACATGACATTTTGCAACCTAAACTAGCCTTGTCCTAAATATGTGAAATGTGTGCAAATTATCAAATATTTTAAGAGGCTTATTGATGATGACAGTCATGTAGAGGTCCTCTCTATGATATTATTTATGTGTTTTTTCCCTTGTATGTTGGTCGCACCACATGACTTTTGTTTCGGTGGATGGGGAAAAACTGCCATTTAGATATTTTTAATATCTCATCATTTGGCAGCAGGTATATTAAGCTGCTGTCACTTTAAGACCTGACGCACGGATCCATTATACTGTTACACATGCATTTTCTTTGTCAACTGTTTACGTTCACTTAAAATATAACTGACTGCGTTTATGTGAATACTCGCGAAGACCGGATTTTTGACATTATTTTGTGTGTAGTTGACTGTTTAAGCACAATAAGCAGCGAAAAATAACTCAATATAGTACTGAGAGGCGGATTATTGTGGCATACATAATAATAATGACTTAAGTTCATGACCTCAAACAGTAAAAAATGCTTCATTAAAACACAATAAATAAACAAATATATAACTAAAATAAATAAATAGTATTGCCAGGGGTGTGTGAGGTGCGTATGAGGTGTTACCCACCTGTACAGAGTTGAGGTGGCAGTATCCGTTTAGAGGGAAGCGTATGACATGAGTGGAATC
Source organism: Zacco platypus (assembly GCA_038088235.1). Classification (NCBI taxonomy): domain Eukaryota; kingdom Metazoa; phylum Chordata; class Actinopteri; order Cypriniformes; family Xenocyprididae; genus Zacco; species Zacco platypus. Next base: position 6,414,044 of record CM076072.1, read on the forward strand.
GTGGTTCCAGCCTGCGTTGACAGAATTGCACATGACGTCTCCTATCTCTGGGAAGATGTCCTCGATGAGGGCTTTATCACCGCTGAGCGTTATCCTCTCTCCCAGCTCGGGGGCCACACGCACTACCACACACTCACACATGCGTGATGTGTACCTAGAGTCCTGCTCAGAACGCCAGCGCTCCAGCTCAGCCTGCAGAGGCTGCAGCTGGAAATACCGGGCCTCCTCATACAGCAGAGAGTAGTCCTACACACAGACGCAGATACATGGCACAACTGATGTTTAAGGAATGGTTCACCTAATTCAATCTGTGTTCATGGCCATTACAATACTTTTTACTACCGTTTCAACAACAGCATATTGGTTCCGAACAACATGATAGTGATTAAAAATTGACACTATTCCTTTATCCTTTAAATAATACTGATAATAATATAATACTGATGCAGAGTCAGATTTAAAGTCCTACCTTAAAGTCATCTGGGATGAGCAATTTTGAGGTCCTGAGGAAGTTTAATATGTAGCGGAACATGTGCCCATCCCGATCTATAAAATAATGCTGCTTCAGGCTGTCCAATACGATCGGCTCTGTGCCATCAAACAAACGGCCAATCCTGAAAGAGGAACAGTCGGATATTAAAAGATTTAGATGTAACCAAATAACAACATCTTGCTTTCCTATACAAGGTTTTTGTCTTGTGAAAACACAAACACATGTAAACATACAAATGAATACAAATGTACATTTACGCTACCAAAAGTTTGGAAGTCTCTTATATTCACCAAGGCTTATCAAAAATACTGTAAAATCTGTGAAATATTACTACAATTAAAATAACTTATTTCTACTTTAAAATATTTTAAAATGTGATGTTAAAGCTGAATTTTCAGCAGTCTTCAGTGTCACATGATCCTTCAGAAATCATTCAAATATGCTGATTTGCTGCTCATGAATCATTTATCATCAATGCTGAAAAGTTGTGTATTTAATATTTTTGTGTAAACCGTGATAGTTTTTTTAGGATTCTTTGATTAATAGAAAGTTCAAAATATGTCTTCTGTAACATAATAAAATGTCTTTACTGTCAACTTTGATCAACTTAATGTACTGAATAAAACTGAATAAAAGCATTAAAAAAAGTCTTACCAACCCCATGCCCCACAACCAAAAAAAAAACATTTAAAAAGCATTTACGTATCCAAATTTGAGATTTACTAAGATCCTTCTATTGTCTACTGAATCCCACAATAATATTTAAGTTATCAGTAAGCTTTATATATATATATATATATATATATATATATATATATATATATATTTCCATTTCATTTCATTTATTGGGTATCCCGAACCATAAGTCCTAAATTTCAACTTGTGAAAATATTTGTTTTTAAAAGTATATTTTAATATTTAAAAAAAAAAAAAAAAAAAAGCTAAGTTCAAAAAAATATTTATTTTTATATTTTCTTTGTAAATCGTTGTTTTCTGTAAAAAAAAAAAAAAAAAAAAAAAAGTGTCCTGCATTTTCATGTCACTTCCGAAACAGTGTACGTTTTAGCCCATTGGCTGAGACTGAATTTAACCACACCCTACATTTTTAGCTACATGGTGAGTAGATAAAATAATGGGCCCTAAGTTAAATGTGTTCAAAAGTCTGAAAATCTGAGAGTAACTTTAAGGAAAGTCACTACCAAACACCTTTTTTCTGCAATTAAGCAAACTGTTTTGGGTGTTATTTCATAGAATTTAGCTTTTGTGTGTGTACAACTGTTTTGCGTTGACAGAATTCCATTAACTGTGCAAGGTTAACCATGTTCTGATTACCATCTTTGAGCTAGGCTCAAAACTATCTAAAATTGTCTCTACTGAAACAGTCATGACCGAAACTTGTTTCGGTTGTGACATCATTATTCTGGTAGTGACAAAAGGGAACACATTCATTTATTTGGGGGAAATAAACACAATTTTAGTACAGGTATGCAAATCATTAGTATTTTAGCATGTTTTAGTAGTGTTTTAGTATGGGAGTTAAAATTCAGTAATGTTTTGTGGTCACTACCAAAACATTACTGTCACTAGCGAAAATGTGCAGTCATGACCGAAACATGGGATGTTTTGTCAAAAATAAAGTATATTGAATGATCAACTAAGACGTTATGATAGTGTTTGGTTCAGTGTATGTTCAGACTGATGAATCCTTCACCTTAAAATCAGTATGATTACTTTATGCCCTTTACAAAGAAAGATTGGATTCAAAATACAAAAAACAATCTCATAAATTACACTTGAAATAATGTTAAAATTGCTATTGATTTACCTGTGAAAACTTTTTTTAAAAATAGCAAAAACTATATTTATGAGGCAGATGTAAACAAAATCTTAATAGGTCAATGTAACCCTTCTTATTAAATTATTTTGTATTGTGTTTCAGTAGTGACAAACTTAAGGAGAGGAAAAATATTCTAAAATTTTCTGAAAGTATGAGAATTAACTGCACAATTACTAGAAATGTGCACCTTGAATATTATACAATTTGCATACATACAAAATTTGTGGAAAAATACTTTTTTTTTTCTAGATGTTTCCAACTCTGTAGAATGGCCCATATGTATACATACATTTATAAACAAGTTATGAGATAAATGACAACTCAAATTTTACAATATATTTAGTATTGTTTTGAATGCACAACACATGTTTTCATGTGAAATTAATACATAATGATCCTTTCTGTCTTGGTTATAAAAAGGCCAGTCAATGGACTGATTTTTCTAAACTACAGTCATAATAGAGACACCAATGTAGTGCATTTTGCATGTGTCTGAAGAGACATCAGTTTGCAGAATAAATGACTGAAACAAGCCACATGTTTTGACTAGATGTTACTTTGTTAATTGAGAACTTGTGGAAGTTTGAGAACAACTATGCTAAAATGTTCATTAATAAAACATCATCTGTGTGTGCTCATGCAAACACACGACTGTCCGACTGACAGTTCTTTCGGTCAGCAGTCTGGCTAAACCGTAGCCTGCATCTGCATCAGCATCGCGGAGGGCATGGCTGGAGGCGGCGGCCATCATTGCTCCTGACGACGCAAATGTCATCATCCGGCACCCTGCTTCCTTTCTCTCTGATTAGTGCGTTGTCATATTGATGTTGTTTGTGATAATGTAGCCAAGGGGCGAATGGATCACAACTGTCACTTATGCCAATGCCTTTCTCTGAAACAACTATTTGACAATTATAAAGGCTTTTCTAGGCCTATACTAGACCCTACATGAGACAATATGTGTGAGTATTTCTATGCCACTATAAAGGACAGTGGGAAGCGGGAACTGTGTGAGACATGTGAGCAGTTGTGAGACTGGATGCTAGTCTGGCTCAAAGCGCTTCGGGCTCCTTTTGGCCTGTGCTCTGATGTTTGACTCAGTCAGCAGCTACAAGACAATAATGCTCTTTGGCATTGCAGAAATATACCGGTCAGTGAGCTAATGAGCTCAGACAAGACACACACACACATACACACATAACACACGCGTATGGAGCAAACACACATCATGAAGGACTTGTGTGTGAACAGACGCGTTCAGAGGATGACGTGCGTTTTGAAATTTTAGGCTGACTGCCAAACGAATTAGATGACAGTGGAATGAATGTTATTTAAGGGGGACCTCTCCCTTTTTACAAGGTGTAATAGAAGTCCACCGAATTCATCTGAAGTTTCAGCTCAAACTACCCCACAGATCATTTATTATAGCTTGTTGTAAATGCCCATTTATGATTGGAAGGAAAAACATGCAGTTTTTGTGAACGTGTCTTTAAACGCTTTCCAGAAGAGGGCGGAGCCTGAACAGCTCGGATACTCTGCTAAAAACTAATAAACCATCGGTTTAGATTAGCATCTCTATCGCGGTCACGTGACATTGCAGTTAAGTTAATTATTTACATGCGTTTAAACTTCTGATATATGGTTTTCTGAGCGCACACATCTGAATCACGCGCACAGAAAGCTGGCTGTCAGACGGAGCGTCTTGTGAGCATTAAACTAAGTTCTCTTTCACGTTTTATTGTGCGTAAACGGTCAAAAATACACAAGGTTATGTCAAAAACACACAAAGTTCACAAACACAGTCGGTTATGTCTGTGAATGTAAACAGCAGGGAAAGAAATCACATGTGTATATCAGATCTGTGTATTAAAGTGACAGCGGAGTAATATACAGTATCTACTGCAGTTTATGTGCGAGTATTCCTATGCCACTGTAAAGGACAATGGGAAGAGGAACTGTGTGAGATGGGAGCAGTTGTGAGACTGGATGCTAGTCTGGGTTATAAATATATATATATATATATATATATATATATATATATATATATATATATAGTACTGTGCAAAAGTTTTAGGCAGGTGTGAAAAAATGCTGTAAAGTAAGAATGCTTTCAAAAATAAACTTGGTAATAGATTATATTTATCAATTAACAAAATGCAAAGTGAGTGAACAGAAGAAAAATCTAAATCAAATCCATATTTGGTGTGACCACCCTTTACCTTCAAAACAGCATCAATTCTTCAAGGTAAACTTGCACAAAGTCAGGGATTTTGTAGGCATATAGTTAGGTGTATGATTAAACAATTATACCAAACAGGTGCTAATGATCATCAATTCAATATGTAGGTTGAAACACAATCATTAACTGAAACAGAAACAGCTGTGTAGGAGGAATAAAACTGGGTGAGGAACAGCCAAACTCAGCTAACAAGGTGAGGTTGCTGAAGACAGTTTACTGTCAAAAGTCATACACCATGGCAAGACTGAGCACAGCAACAAGACACAAGGTAGTTATACTGCATCAGCAAGGTCTCTCCCAGGCAGAAATTTCAAGGCAGACAGGGGTTTCCAGATGTGCTGTCCAAGCTCTTTTGAAGAAGCACAAAGAAACAGGCAACGTTGAGGACCGTAGACGCAGTGGTCGGCCAAGGAAACTTACTGCAGCAGATGAAAGACACATCATGCTTACTTCCCTTCGCAATCGGAAGATGTCGAGCAGTGCCATTAGCTCAGAATTGGCAGAAAACAGTGGGACCCTGGTACACCCATCTACTGTCCGGAGAAGTCTGGTCAGAAGTGGCCTTCATGGAAGACTTGCGGCCAAAAAGCCATACCTCCGACGTGGAAACAAGGCCAAGCGACTCAACTATGCACGAAAACACAGGAACTGGGGTGCAGAAAAATGGCAGCAGGTGCTCTGGACTGATGAGTCAAAATTTGAAATATTTGGCTGTAGCAGAAGGCAGTTTGTTCGCCGAAGGGCTGGAGAGCGGTACACGAATGAGTGTCTGCACGCAACAGTGAAGCATGGTGGAGGTTCCTTGCAAGTTTGGGGCTGCATTTCTGCAAATGGAGTTGGGGATTTGGTCAGAATTAATGGTATCCTCAATGCTGAGAAGTACAGGCAGATACTTATCCATCATGCAATACCATCAGGGAGGCATCTGATTGGCCCCAAATTTATTCTGCAGCATGACAACGACCCCAAACATACAGCGAAAGTCATTAAGAACTATCTTCAGTGTAAAGAAGAACAAGGAGTCCTGGAAGTGATGGTATGGCCCCCACAGAGCCCTGATCTCAACATCATCGAGTCTGTCTGGGATTACATGAAGAGAGAGAAGCAACTGAGGCTGCCTAAATCCACAGAGGAACTGTGGTTAGTTCTCCAAGATGTTTGGGCCAACCTACCTGCCGAGTTCCTTCAAAAACTGTGTGCAAGTGTACCTAGAAGAATTGATGCTGTTTTGAAGGCAAAGGGTGGTCACACCAAATATTGATTTGATGTAGATTTTTCTTCTGTTCACTCACTTTGCATTTTGTTAATTGATAAATATAAACTATTAACATGTCTATTTTTGAAAGCATTCTTACTTTACAGCATTTTTTCACACCTGCCTAAAACTTTTGCACAGTACTGTATATATATAAATCAATGTATTGTACACAAATGGAGTGTGTATAAGTAAACAGGTGTCAATTCTGATGTCAGTGCCACTAGCAGAAACCAAAGTGAGCTCAAACTTTGCTGTGAAAAACAGGTAGTTTGGCCACTCTGAGTGACATTTTAAAAATGCCCCAGGATTTAAAAGTGAAGATAAGCTTAAGTGGCATGTTTTGTTATATTTTCCTAAACTGGCCATTGAAACAGTGTTTACAAACTTCTGGGAAACAACCTTTCAATGCCTTGCTTATAGCGGTTTCTGCATTTATTTGATCAGCAATACAGGAAAAAAAAAAAGTAATATTGTGAATAATATGAACTAAACAACGAAACAACGAAAGAAAAACAGAAAATCACTGTGTACATCTCACTGAGGGGAGGAGCTATGCTAATAGGGCAGAGTCTGTCAGCAGTCATGGGCGGGGCTTCTGGAACTGCTTGTTTGGACAGACTGTTTATGATTTATGGGGATTATAAAAAATGAGTCGGTGAATTTTGACCATTATAGGCTGGTTACACACATCTGTGTTCAAAAGTAAACTTTTGCACAATAGGTCCCCTTTAAAAGGATTTAAAAAAACACACCTTTTCCTTTGAACACTTCCCTGCAAATATTACACTAAGCTGTCCATTTCTGTTTGTTTTGCATCTGTGTAATTTACCTGGACTCTGGGTATTTGGTTAATGTGGCCAGGCTGCTGGTATACATGTGACCCCCTACGTCAATGTGCACCGGCGCGTTGGCCTTCGTGAGCTGTGCAGGTGTGGGGATGCCAGCTGTGCCCAGCGGGGAGACCGGCGAATGTGCCAAGATAGGCCGGGTCGACATGCCCACACTGTTGCTGCGATTCTCCTGAGGAAAAAAAAAAAAAAAAAAAAAGATTGCAGCAATTTCAAGATTAATATTCATAGTTTCCCTTAAAATAAAACCTTGGGTTTATGCATTTATGATCGTGAAAAGCAGACATTAACATTCCATAATGAGCAAAATATAGCTTTGGAGCGATATATTTTCTTAAGAAACTAAGAAAAGCTGTATGAATGGTCTATGATACTTTTAGAGAAACTGAATTTATCCATCAAGATTTGATTGGATCATGAAAAGTGGCCATTGAATGGACCAGGATGGAGGTGGTTGTAAGGGAGGGGTAAAAAAAAAAAAAAGTAACGGGTGATTTGTGACGTCAATTGAATAGGAAAGGCATTTCAGAGGCAAAGCATGTTGTTACTGCCCGTTTAAAGCAGAGATGCCCAAACAAGGGCTCACAGGCCAAAGGGGGCTTCTGAAGACCTTTGAGTTGGCCTTTCTGTGTCATATCACAAGAGGCCAGGCAAAAATAGGAAAATATAACAAAACATGCCACTTAAGCTTATCTTCACTTTAAATTTAAATAATCTTTTTAAACATTTTTATTCTTGCATTTAAAAATGTAGAGAATTTTATTTAAAAAAAATACATTAATATAATATAGATGGATATAATGCATTTTCACATTTTTCAGTCCAAAAGTGTAGTAGAAAGATCGGTGCCTAGTTTGGACATGTTACTATTTTTAATGTTTGCGAAAGAAGTCTCTTCTGCTCATTAGGGCTGCATTTATTTGATCATAAATACAGGAAAAAATGATAATATTTCACAATATTAGAAATTCTATTTTAATATACTATAAATCACAATTTATTCCAGTGAATTTTCAGCATCATTACTCCATTCTTCAGTGTCACATGATCCTTCAGAAATCATTCAGACTGATTTATCATCAATGTTGGAAAGAGTTGTGCTGCTTAATGTTTTTTATAATCTGTATAAATAATACTTTTTCAGGATTCTTTAATGAATAAAAAGTTAAAAAAAAAAAAAAAAACTTTTGAATTTAGAATTATTATTAATTAATTTAGAAATTAATAATTTATTCCTCAAGGATGTGTTAAATTGAAAAGTTAAAATTAAAATAAAAAATTTTTTAAAAATTAATTAAAATAAACAGTGATGTTACAAAAGATTTATATATTTTGAATAAATGCTGTTATTTTAAACTTCTTATTCATAAATGAATACTGCAAAAAGTATCACGGCTTCCAAAAAAAAAAAAAAAAAAGAATATAAAAAATATATATTTTAAAATATTAGAATGATTTCTAAAGGATCATGTGACACTGAAGACTGGAGTAATGATGCTGAAAATTCAGCTTTGATCACAGAAATAAATTACATTTTAAAATATATAAAAACAGGAAACCATTATTTTAAAATATTTCACAATATTACTGTTTTTTGTTTGTTTTTTGATTAAATAAATGCAGGCTTGATGAGCACATATATATATAAATCAATGTATTGTACACAAATGGAGTGTGTATACGTAAACAGGTGTCAATTCTGATGTCAGTGTCACTAGCAGAAACCAAAGTGAGCTGAAATTCTGCCTTGGAAAACAGGTAGTTTGGACACTGAGTGACATTTTAAAAATGCCCCAGGGAAACAGTGTTTACACACTTCTGGGAATCAACCTTTCAATGCCTTGCTTATAGCAGTTTCTACACACTCGACTGGAATAGGAAAGTATTTTAACTGAAGCAGCCTCTTCATTTTGGTTAATGTGTGTGTCATGAGTGTGGAACGGGAGTGCAGAGCTAAATGGTTCACAACACAAACACAGATAATCACTTCTACCTTGTCAACTGCATTACAAAAAATTAAATTGACCCGTTATGGCATTAATGGTGATTTCGCTGTCAGCACTAAACAGCAGTACAGTACACACTCTCATTAGCCTCAGCACAGTATCTGCTTGTGTTTGGAAAGAAGTGTTTGCTAAATCTCAAACGGTCACTCTCCACCCAGCACAATGAAACAGCCATGGGCAGAACTTCCTTTAAAGATGAAAAACTGAAAAAATAAACTGTAACATAAGTATACTTAGTGCAATATCATTGCATTTTTCGCCCAGAGTGGAGTAATGTTATCTGAGTCGACTGTCTTACAGAATGAAACACGCTGAGAGAAAGAGTTCAACAGACTGGCTTATACAGCGACCTGAAAAACAAGCATTAACCCTTGGTAGTACACAGAACATGTGCAAGAAAACATGTATCCAGGCTAATGATAAACATCTCTGGCACAACTGGGCGTTTTAGCGGGTGCAGTTTCTGATGGGGCGTTACGCCTGCGGGGAAAATAACTTGGGTCAAAGAGCTATTTTTTTAATCCATTTTTTGGCTAATTTTGCATTCACAGTGTAGACAATGAGGAAATGAGAGCATGGATTGGAAATGTTTCCTTTATTCATCTGTTCGAGAGTTTGAGAGAGTGACAAAAATAAATACATATACACACACATAAAAAAGTAATATGTGACTTAAAGAACAAAGTTAGTTCAGTGAACTGTGCAGTGAATAAGTGGAACCCAATAAAGTGAAAATAAGTGTTACCTGAATAAAAACAACTTATTCCACTGTCTTAGATGCCAGAAATACAGAGATATCGGCTCTGCCAGCAGCTAATTGGAAAGACATCGACACCAACTTACTGTGAAATTGTGGATGTAAAACAAACAATCAGGGGAGATGAATTATTGTAGTACTTTAAATAAAGCTGAGCTCTGTGAGCTGAGAGTTTATGCTGACATATATATATATATATATATATATATGACTATTTCTGTAAATATATGTGTTTGAGAGTGAGGGAGAAAGAGTTGATAACATATATAGACCCAGAAACATCACGATAAAGTAGAATGAAAGCAATATTGCAATACATGAGTAATGCAAATTGTTTACGCAGAGCTTACTAGTGTAAAATAACATTTCATAATAATATATAGTGCAAATGAAAAGTTATTTGATTTAGGAAGAAATTAAAAATAGGATCTATATTGCTTGATTTTGATTATGAATATAAACATATCTGTACATAATGTGTTATCAGTGATTTCTTGAACAGTAGTCGGTGTTATAATAATGCAGTGAACTACAAAACTGGTAGAATTAGTCATAATTATACCAGTACATTATATACAGTTTCTTTTTTTAAAAAAAAAACTAAATTAATCAAAAGTGACAGTAAAGACATTTATAATATTACAAAAAAAATTTTTTACAGCAAGTTTTTAAATTTTATTTAAAGAATCCTAATTATAAGAAGTGTTTCTTGAGCAGAAAAATCATCACATTAGAATGATTTCTGATCATGTGACACTAAAAACTGGAGTAATGATGCTGAAAATTCAGCTTTGATCACAGGAATAAATTATATTTTATTTTTATACAAAATATATTGTAATGCTATCAAACAATTAATCGCATCCAAAATAAAAGTTTGCGTTACACACACATATGCATGCACATATTTAACAAAAAAATATTATTTTTATGTATAATAATTTATATTTACAAATATGTTTACATGTTAACATTTCTTAAATAAATACATGTATGTGTGCGTATTTATATATACAAAGTACACACATTGTTATGTAAACAAACTTTTATTTTGGATACGATTAATCACGACGGTCACTTTAGTTTAGGTCAATTCGAACTATTAACTACGACTTTTCCCCACAATAAACTCCTAATTGCTGCTTATTAATAGTTAGTAAGATAGTTGTTAAGTTTAGGTATTGAGTAGGATTAAGTGATGTCAAATAAGGCATTAATATCTTCTTTATAAGTACTAATAAACAGCCAGTATCCTAGTAATATGCATGCTGAACCTTAAAGTGTTACCATCACAATTAATTATTGTATTTTTGGACAAAAAAATGCAGCTTATAAGATATTTTTGAATGGAAGTGTACCTGTAAATACAAGACGCAATAATGCCTCAATGGATGCATGAGGCAAAAGGCCTAAGTTTCAGTCTCTGACCCAAACGCTTTCTCAGCAAGTAGATATGAAAGAAACCCGCACAGACTCTCGAAACATCAGTTAATTAGCAAGGAGGGAACAGGATATAATTGGATGTGAACGTGAAATTACGCAGTGTCATAATTGACGAGGCTTTCAGTTTTTTCCCAGGATGTTTTTCCAGCACTCTCTTCCCCCTCTAGGGGTCGCTAATAGATATTTACCCCAAACTTTTGCAATACATGCTGTGATTTTAGTGCAACTTCAAACAGAAAAGAACAACAGCAAACACTTTAACATTCATGATGAAAATGTAGCTGAGGATGAATCTTGTTTAATTCTGATCATTAATATAATGTAATGCAGCTGAAGAACACTCTTATATTTAGGAGACATTGGTTTTTGCTGAAGTACAGGTGTGTTATTGGCTCATTCCTCTGTTGGAAACGAAGGCTTTTATTTTTCACTCTCACCTTCATGCTGAAGGGTGAAGAAATCAGCGTCTGTTTTAGTGCAGCCTACTTACAACGCATAATAATATTCTCTGACATATGAAGAAATCAATCTTAATCACATGACCAAATGGCCCGCCACAGGCGGTTGTGCTGCTGCCCCTCAGGGAACAAATGGAGATGGACTGGTTTATAAAAATGGGTAAAAAAAGAGCAAATGCATATCTAATGGATGTATTAAAACACTAGACAACACAAATTAATTTTGGCATTATAATGAAGAGGAAAATCTGGGATTTGCTGACAAATGTTCCATACAAAATGACACACAGATGAGTCGAATTTGACATCCCACGGTTGTTGCTTGAATTCGTTCATTTGCATAAACGCGTGTGGTGTGAAAACACAATTGTCCTCTGACTGGCGTGATTGACAGGCAACAGGGCCGTTAGTAAAACTGATTTGAAATCGTTTAGCACTATTCTAAGACCGTGTCACGCGGTCATACCGACGTGCTAAATACATGAAATCGCTATTACCTGTGAGGGGAGCATGTGAGGGCTCTCTCCGTTGAGTTCGCAATGAGAGGAGACGAGCGCGGTGACCGTTGGAGTGTCCGCGCGCTCCACGGCGGCGCGCGCGCAGAGTCTTTTCGGCGATGCCCCCGGTCCCGTAACGCTCACCGGATAGACGAGCGTTCGCGGGCGTTTGATCACCTTCGGCGGTTTGAGCTCGTCCTCGCAGTGCAGCACGTGCGCTCCGTTGACCGTTTCCGGGGAGACGACGTGAAGAGGCGCTAACTTTGACCCGATGCCCGCAATGCCGTTGAGCGTTGCTATGGAGACGGCGCCGATGCAGTGGTTGGTGTAAGTCTTTGACAGTTTGGCGGCCCGCGACAGCATCTGCATTCTCGTGCCCAGCAGGTTCTTGCCGATGGCTTTATTCTCGTACCAGGTCGTGTCGGTGTCGCTGCAGTGATCCCGCGGGCGCTGGAAAAAAGCCTTGCAGAGAGGATTGCGCTTCGAGAGGTACTTCACGAAGCTCGCGTAGGGGCAAAACTCCGTGGCGGTCTCGTACATGCGGGGAAGGTTTTCGTCGTCCGTGTCGGATCTTTTTTTCGTCCAGGAGGCGGAACGAGACTTGTGGTACGGCCCGAGCGCTTTGAAGTACACAAACTTCCGTCCGTCCTCGTCCACGGCCAGCCCGAAAGAGTCCTCCTCGAGCTCGCGCTGGTTCTCCCGCCCCCTCGTGCAGAAGTACATACAAGTCTCGAACCACACTTTGTTGAGCAGCCCGAACGGCGAGCTGGCGCTGAACACGGCCGACGTGTAGAGTTTCCTCAGGTCGGAGCGCGTGATAGCCTGCTTCTGCACCACGGGACCGGCGCCCTGCTCCTCCAGCTTGCGTATGACCGCGGCGAGCGCAAGGTTGGCGCTGCGCAGCTCGGGGTCCTTGGTGAGGTCCAGCGTGCGGCAGAACGGGGGCTCGTTCAGGTACCGGTTGAGCGAGCTCCGGATGCTGATGAGGGAAGACTTGCTGTACAGCTGTCCGCTCTTGGAGCGCGCCTCCGAGTAGAACGAGCGCAGCACTTTGCAGAGCGCGTGCTTGTCCATGCTCTCAAAGTCCGTACTTTGTGCCTTCTCCGTCAGGTATTCCCGAAAGATTCGCACCGCATACCGGGTGGCCAGGCGCGTGTTCTCGCTGAGCCTGGAGCGGTGCATGTCTCCCTCGGCGAAAAGCGGGTCCCCAGCCGCCGACTCGAGCTGGTCCGTATTCCGCATAAGGACCGCTTCCCCCGTTTCCACGGCAGCAGCGCAGCTGTCGGGCTCCCCGCACTCCTCCCACTCTAACTCGGCTTCTTCTTCTGACACTTCTCCCTCTTCTCCTGTGATCTGGATCTCCTGAATCTCTTCCTCGTCTTCCTCGTCCGATCCTCCGTCTCTCTCCCGATCTCCCGCCATCGGGTCCGGTTCATCATCTCTACAGCAGTGGTCCCCGCTGCCAGGCATTCTCGCCATATTGCAGTCTGACAGTGTATGAGTCCCGAGGCACTGCGCATGCGCTATATTGGACCGCAGAGCTGAGAGCTTTTTGTGCGTTTTAGTGACCTTCAGCTACGAGAACAGGCACGCGCTCTTAAAGGTGCAGGAAAAGGGAACTAGATTGCCCAAAATTGAAACACACACACTCTCATTCAAACTTGGATGGAGACATAAAGCGAGAGAAAGAGGCAAACGGTCAGCTATACTCTGTATTGGACTGCAGCTGAATTAAGCAGTAAATTATGCCTTTAATACACCCACACAGACACACACCTGCTAATTATTAAAGGGCTATGTAGCTCAGGCAGGCTCACTTGATTTGGGAGTTTCCAGTAGCAGCTGTGATCATGTCTAACCCTGAGGCCATCCATATACTTTCGAGAGTGTGTGTGTGTGTGTGTGTGTGTATACAGCCTTTTGTGTATGTGTGAGAGGAAGAGAGGATGTGACAGATGGGAGGGAGAGAGAGATGAAGGTGTGGTGAGCTAATTGATATTTCTGAGCATGTAAGAATAATTTGGGCAGCATATAAAGTGCAAGGCATGGGTTTGTGTACATTCTAAAAAAATGCTGGGTTAAAAACAACCCAAGTTGGGTTAAATATGGACAAACCCAGCGAATGGGTTGTTTTGACCAACCTGCCAGGCAGTTTTATTTAACTCAACTATTGATTAAAAATGACTATATAACTCACTTAAAATGAACCCAAAATAGGTTGGAAATTAAAAATAATTAATAATTACTAGGCCACAGTAATAATCAAAAGGTGAACATTTATGAATAAGTGTAAGAACGTTTATGATTTAATTCTTATTTAATAAACTTATTAATAAATGTTCATTTCCAACCTATTTTGGGTTCATTTTAAGTTCATTTTTTAACAGTAAATAAAACTGCCTGGCAGGTTGATCAAACATTTAACCCAATCGCTGGGTTTGTCCATATTTAACCCAACTTGGGTTGTTTTTAACCCAGCATTTTTTATATGCAATGAAGGCCAGAAGGCAGAAAACAGCACTTTAAACAGGTGAAAACTCAGCGTTTAACTAAAAATGAAAACTGTGTCATTACTTTATCACTCCCTCAAAGAATATCCTGCACACTTTTTTGCAGTTTAATGAAAGTGAATGAGGACTGAGGCTGTCAATATACACATAAAGCACCATATATGTATCATAAGAGAGGTCATACACATCTTTAAAGTCTTAAGAAGTAATAAAATACCAGAAAAAGACAATCTTAGTTTACTGAAAATATTGAGATCCTTCCTGAGAAAATGAGGTTTGAGAAGGAATCCTTATTTTGAGGCGACTCATTTCAATGAACCACTTGATGCTGTTTAGCAAACGGACAGATTCAATTTCTGATTCAGATCAACACATAATGAATCGATGATCTGGTCAACGCGAGTGATGTGGACCATTTTATGATACTTTTATGGCTTTTTTTGAAGCTTCAAATTTCCAATACCCATTCATTGCCACTGCCTAAAAAAAGTGAAAATGTTGCCTTTTGTGTTCCACAGAATGAAGAAAGGCATTAAGGTGAGTGAATGATTTTTTGCTGAACTCGCCTACAGTTTTTCATATTCCTTGCTGTTGATGTGACAGTGTGACTGGACTGTAGTTAGTTTCTGCTGTTCTGATAAACATGAATGTGTGATTTGCAGAAGCCGCTCAGCTGGAACTCACTGCAGACTTTCTCAGGTTAGAGCAGATTTTCATTTTCTCTCATATAACAATAGAGAATATTGTAATGTAAACGGAGCCCGTCTGAAATGCATCACAGCTTATTTCAGGGCTTACTTTATTATGCATTGATATTTTTGTGTATGAATGATTCTAGGGTAGTCAGGATGGAATTGTTAATGTCTGAATACAATCATTTCTATTGCAAAATATGCCAGTTTTCATTTGTGTCATTACACTATAAAGATCATCTTATATGAGTGACCTTGATGAAGAACACATTCCTAAGTGCTTCTACGTTCACGCCTCTCTCCTCTCTCCCCTGTTTGTGTGTGTGTCGTGAGAACCCCGAGGCAATGCTGTCTCAGTATGAACAGCGCAGAGCTGAGGTTTGGCTCTGGAGAATAAGGCAGATGTTTGTCTCCGGCGCTGTGCCTCAGAGACAGGCAACGCATGAGGAAGCGGATTTTAGAGCTCAGTAGGGCTCAAAGCTACAAGAGGGATGAAAAAAAGCTCTATTCATCCATCAGCAAATCAACAGCGATCATCTGACTCATTAACTTTATATGGTCAGAGTCTTTCCATAGTCTTGTGAACATTTCTTTAAGGAAAAGATATGGGTCAATAGCAAATAAGAGTGTCTATGAAGGTTCATGTGTCGTAACAAAGTAAAAAATAATAGTAAAAATTATATATATTTCCTTGGACCTTGAATACAATATATTTATATAATAAAATATAATATATATTGAAATATATAAAATAAATTTTAAAATATTTTCTGAAGTAAAAAAAAAATAAATAAATATATATATATATATATATATAATTACTAATTATTAATTTCAATTATTAATTTAATTATTAATTTATAATAATATAATATAATAAATATAATAATAATTCTTAAACATGGAAAATACAGTACGTATTCAAGTCAATTATATATGAATTGCATTTTCTTATCTCTAAAAATAAATTAATGAATCATGTCCAAAAAAAACCATGTCATTGCCCCAATAAAGTACCACAAACAGAACTTTGAGAATAAACAATGACAATGATCAGATATGTAGAATCAGAATTCAGTTTGCAGTTAGTTTTAATTACTTTCTACAGTGTGACTTCATATGACTTGATATCTCGCAATTCTGACTTTATATCTCGCGATTCTGACTTTATATCTCGCGATTCTGACTTTATATCTCGCAATACGGACTTTATATCTCGCAATACTGACTTTATAACTTGCAATTTTGACTTTATATCTTGCAATTCTGACTTCTTTCCCCGGTTTCACAGATAAGGCTTAAGCTAGTCCCAGACTAAAATGCATATTTGAGCTGTTTTAACTAAAAGCAACTTGCACTGACATATCTTAAAATATGTCAGTGGCATTGTTTTGTCTCAAGATGCACACCAGAAATCTTTTCTTATAAGGCACATTTATCAAATTGAAATAAGGCCTAATTCTGGTTTAATCTAAGCCCTGTCTGTGAAAGCGGGCCTATATCACACAATTCTGACTTTATATCTCGCAATTCTGACTTTATATCTCGCAATTCTGACTTTATATCTCGCAATTCTGACTTTATATCTCGCAATTCTGACTTCTTTCCCCGGTTTCACAGATAAGGCTTAAGCTAGTCCCAGACTAAAATGCATGTTTGAGCTGTTTTAACTAAAAGCAACTTGCACTGACATATCTTAAAATATGTCAGTGGCATTGTTTTGTCTCAAGATGCACACCAGAAATCTTTTCTTATAAGGCACATTTATCAAATTGAAATAAGGCCTAATTCTGGTTTAATCTAAGCCCTGTCTGTGAAAGCGGGCCTATATCACACAATTCTGACTTTATAACTCACAATTCTGACTTTATATCACACAATTCTGACTTTATAACTCACAATTCTGACTTTATATCTCGCAATTCTGACTTTATATCTCGCAATTCTGACTTTATATCTCGCAATTCTGACTTTATATCTCGCAATTCTGACTTTATTACTCACAATTCTGACTTTTTATATCTCGCAATTGTGAGTTTATATCTTGTAATTCTGAGAAATAAAGTCAGAATTGTGAGATATAAACTAGCAATTGTAAGAAAAAAAAGTCAATTATGAGATAAGTCTCAATTACCTTTTTTATTCTTTATCTTAAGGCAGAAACAAGCTTCCATAGTGTTCACCCTCCAGCATGAAACATTTTGGACGTCTACCTCATCTAACACACCTGATTCAAATCTTTGCTCATTAGTAGAAAGCTCCATGACCTGAAAGAGGTGTGTCGAATGAGAAAGACCTCAAACGTGCAGCGCTGAGGTTCCCGAGGTTCACAATTCCTTGTGAGAAAAGTCCCTCGCTCGAGGCCACAACGCCAATATAACAGGATGGAGATCTCTGTAACTCGAGTCCTCGGGTTTACTCTTGTCTAGAACTCAACCGACAGCCTTTGTTAGAAGCCCGAATCCTTAATCATTAAACTACCTGCACCCTTTTCGCACGGCCGAGGTAACGTTGGACCTGTATCTCATTTCTCTCCTCCGCACAGCACACATATATCCCTGTGTAAGGATGAGCCTCCATTTTGAAATGAGAGACCTCTCTTCTTTTGTCTCATTCTGTCATTCCTGCCCACAGGCATGTCACCAGAAACAGCTCTGACATCTCTCAAAGGAAAGAGAAGGAGAGAGAAAGACGGAGCGAGACAGAGAGAGAGCAGAAAAGGAAAAAAAGAAACCCTCCTTTCCACATTTTAAATTCTCGTTAGCAGAGCCCATTTCACACCTAGATACCCAATTAGCAATTAGCAAAGCTTTAAAGTGCAGTCCTGAGCCGGGGCCCTGATCCCGGCCTGATTTGTATGCGCTTTGTGCAGATAGCGATAAGAGAGAGGCTGAATACATGTATAGTTTTAAATTTAATTTCATAATCATTTGCATGGCAGGCTAGCCTGCAGGCGAGAGGGAAAATAACATGCCCACTCTTCAAAAGGGAGATCAGGCTCGTTACATGGCTGTGCGGAGGATTGGAGAGGGGCTTTTTATGTGCAGGCAGGTAATTTGTTCCCTGACTAATCTGAAGAGATAGAGAAGTTCAGAGGAAGCACTTTTTTAAAAAACAGTGTGAGCGCAGCATCACAAATCGCCTCTACCTCCGAGGCTTGGGAGAGAATGAAAGCGAGCGAGAGAGAGGAACACCAAGGTGCGATATAGCTGAACTTACTGCCAGAGCCCGAGGCGGCCAAAAAAAGAGTAACTACTGAATGTGCGAGTGTGTGTCTGGGTATGTACGGCTCGGAGATGGGAACCATCTTTGAGCACGCCATCCGGTGTGGGAGAGATGCAAATCGAATCGAGCACCTGTAGTAAATGACGGTCCGCTGCTTCAATATTGCACTGATATACAGTACCGATCCAACGTTTGGACGCACTACCATTTTGAATTTTTTTGAAAAATTTTTTTCTTCTGCTCATTAGGGCTGCATTTATTTGATCAAAAATACAGTAAAAACAGTAATATTGTGAAATATTATTACAATTTAAAATAATGGTTTTCTATTTTAATATATTTTAAAATATAATTTATTCCTGTGATCAAAGCTGCATTTTCAGCATCATTACTCAAGTCTTCAGTGTCACATGATCCTTCAGAAATCAATGTTGGAAACAGTTGTGCTGCTTAATATTATTTTATAACCCGTGATACTTTTTTCAGGATTCATTGATTAAAGTTATAATCATTTATATACCACTATAGTTTTTATTAATCATTTGAATTCGTTTTTATATTTTCCTTTTTCATTTTAATATTAGTAATTTTGTGTTTTTTCCCCTAAGTATGTCTATATAGTTTTAGCTATATTTTCATTTTATTTCATTTAGAGATTTTGTGTTGGCAACTAGCTGAACTAAAATAAGTTTACATGTTTTTATTTTATTGTAGATTATTTTATCTTTCATTTAAAGTTTATTTCAAATAACATGTTTTCATGCTTTCAGTAGTTGTAGTTGACGATAATCGTGGCTCTGGATGGTTCCCATTTAAATGTGACCATTAGGCAACAGTTCATTTCACATGTTTGTGGCGCAGGAGACTCGGAGAGAGACAGAAAGATGGAAAGACTTGCATGACATCCTGCTCTTAATCTTATCCATATTCATGGGTGCATATGCAAAATGTGGTTGTGTCGGAGAAGCGCTGAAGACAGACTGAGGATTAGAAACCTGTGTTTGAGGTGATTCCAAGCTCACATTAACATGTTGAATATTCTACAAGAATGAGTCAGAAAACTCTCCCCTGTCCGTGGGCAGCAATTCAGCTCGCTGCATGCGATCCATTGTGTGCGTTTTAGTGGGTGATGGTGTTCTGTACAGGAATGCTTGTGTTCTCTACGAGACCAATTACATTTATACTTTATGATCCCCTACAGTTATACAAGACTCCTTACCAGATTTAACAGATGAGACTGTGCCGAATGTCTGTACAAAGTTTTCTCAGGAAAGCAGCAGCCTTTACTTCTACAGGCCAACTACAGGGGTCACATTTGGCTATGCGCAATTTCACCACACAAGGTTTAAAAACGCGTTTTTAAGAGCAGTGTATTCAAACGTCGGACCGCGGTGTGGTTCCCTGACCCCTGGATTGATTACATCCGGACATAGGAACGCCATTTTTCCGTTTCTACAGTTTACAGTGATCAGCAATTCAAAACAATGGAGCGGCTCACATCACAAGCGTTCCTTTAATATTCCCATTTAAAGCAAAACGCGCTTCATTCAAGCCTTTTACGCTCCGTTATTGTTGCTTCTCTCTCCTGCTAAAGACATAAAGTACCACATTATGTTGTCTTCACGTCTACAGTCGGTGGAAAAGAATCCAACGAGACTCCGGCAGAAATCATATTCATGGATGGAAGCAGGGTGTGGCAGAAAGCCGTTGGAGCGGAACGAGGCCGCTGGAGCGATTGCTCATGAGAGACGAGTGCGACACACGGCTTGAGAGCAGTGGAACTTTTATTATGCCAAAGTTGCCACTTCCGCTTCTTCCGGTCATGTGTATGTGGGGTAACGCACTTGTTGCACACTGCAGTAAGCTAGATCGATATTAGTCATGGTAAAACATGGTACTCGCGATAAATCAAGAAAATGATATTTAAATAAGACTTACAATGTTGAGCTATATAACAATTAGTTTTCTGTCGATGAATGTATCTAAACAGTTGCTCACCTGTCTAATAAAACATGTAATATATTAAAGTGTCTTTGGTGATTCTATGGTTTCTACAAAATAAAACCGGAAATCGAGGGTAATACAGGTATGATGTCATTGATATGCAACGCACGGACACGGTCCATGTCCTGGTTAAAATTGCTTATTTCTCTGGATTGAAACATTCTTGGAAATATTAATGTAAGTACACGAGTCAACAAAATATACAACATTGTTCAGGTGGTTTTTGGATAATTCAATCCAAAAATCGTACATATTGTGCCTTTAAGAGGTTAACCCTGCACCTTCAGTATGTTTTCTCCATCCCAAAGCCATACATGTAGGTGTCTAATTGTAATAATAATAATAGCCTGATTAAACTTCTGATCTAACCTTTTATATTCATATCATTTCAGAGAAATATTTACTTTTTTTGGTAAATATCGGTAAAATTCATAGACTGCTTTGACTCTCAGGGCCCAAGATTCTCATCTTTAATGACTAAGTTTTTTCTTTTACAAAGTTCTAAGGCTGTTCCAAAAAAGTATTGTCTGGACCTCCACTGGGAGCTAAATATAGAGATCGGACCTCTTAGAACTTTAACTGAACACCCCTGACATAGAAGATCCATTTTTGGCTCCCCAAAGAACCTTTTACTGTACAGTTCTTAAAAGAACCACTTTTTCTAAGAGTGAAAAAACACTTCTAATAATCTAAAGAACCCTTTTCCACTAAAAAGAACCTTTTATGCAAATGGCAAGGTTCCATTGATGTTAAAGGCTCTCCATGGAAACACAGATGCCAATTATTTTTAAAGGGATAGTTCAGCCAAAAAATTGTGTCATCATTTACTCACCCTCAAGTTGTTCCAAACCTGGAGTTGTTTCTAAAAAAGATATTTCGAAGAATGTTGGTATCCAGACAATTGACGGCACCCATTGACTCCCATAGTATTTTTTTTCCTACTATGGAAGTCGATGGGTGCATCACTTTCTAGTTATCGACATTCTTTAAAATATCTTCTTTTGTGTTCAACAGAAGAAACTCATACAGCTTTGGAACAACATGAGGGTAAGTAATGACAAAATTTTCATTTTTGGCTGAACTATCCCTTTAAGAGTGCACGACAGTATTCACTAGCATGACAGTTTCTGAAAATAATGCTGAATTATGTTTTGTCAAACAGATATGATGAAAGTACTGGATTCTGAAATGTTCTTCTATCCCATAATGAGCTGAAGGGCCCCAACCTCAGGGTTTTTTCCACTTCATCTGCATTTATGATAGATAGACAGATAGATGATAGACAGATAAACAGATAGAGAGATAGACAGATAGATAGAGAGATAGAGATGATAAGATAACATAAGAGAGCAAAGCCCCCTCTAGTGCACACTAGTATGCCCTTTTTGATGAATAAACCTCCCTTGGCCAGGTAACCTAATTAGACCGTACATGTAAAGACTCAATGTCAGCTGACAGTACCACACACATCCACTTGGACAACAAATGACAATTCCTCGAGCTGGTAGCATGTGGGGCCACAGCTGTGAGCAAATAGAACTTATAGTATACGATGCAGTGAATCGTACGACAATCAACGCAGTTAAAATGCGATTCCATTGTAACATGCGCACGTGCGTCTTGCTCCTCTCGCTCGCGCTCTGAGCGTGCAGCAGCTGTAGCGTATTACAAGATGAGAATGAAGGAATGCTCGACTTTAAACATCGCGGTTAAAAATAACAACCGCTGCTAAACACAAATAAACAAGAAAAACGCCCTCAGCAACATTCAAAAGTGCGGCAGTTGCCGTTTGACAACCCAAAACCCTAATAGTGCGAATATAAAGGCAGCCGCTGTGTTAAAGAAAGATTTTCACAATCGCATTCGGCTCTCATTTAAAGAGCTTGCGACTTCACATCGTATAACATCGCGAAACCTAATCGAGGACGCCATTATCAGTCAATTATTCGAGGCTACGCTACTGAACAGTTTTACATGTGACAACGTAAACTGCTTCAGGTGTCGTTTCGCGCTGCCATTACACATATCGGGAAGCGACAGGATGTAAACTGGGAGAAGATAAATATTTTTGTCCCAAACGCGCTCGTCCTCTGGCACATGCGTACATGCAGCTGCGCTCTGAAGACCCACTGCCTCTCTCTGTAGAAAAAACCCACAAAGCCCAATCTGGCGCTCCTCACCTGGAACATGGGACATCCAGCGACGTGTCACCTCTCCGTGTTTGGGCTCCTGTCCGCGCCCCTCGCTCAAGCGCTGAGGAATGGAGCCCAGCTGAAGCTGAATTCACAGAGAGTCGCTCCAGGGGTTTCACAACCCCTCTGGGCCAGACCCGGATAGAGAGAGAGAGAGAGCGAGAGAGAGAGAGCGCGCGCGCGCTCAAACAAACGCCCCTGCAGATCTCGGCTCACTTCAGAACAACTAGTGAATTAACCGATCACAAGAATGAGCTATTTGTAAAACGCAAAAAATGTGAAGTTTCTCTTATTCTAGGTTGTACAAAGGAGGTCTGGTGATTTTTCTGCGTAAAACAGTCGCCCTCTTTCCTACATCTTGCAGCGGGGAGGCAGATTTGAATGGTTATGATTAGTTTTGATGGAACGCTGCCGCGGGCGCTTCCTGCAAATGGATGGTGAGTGCGCGCACGGGCGCGCTCACAGAGGGGGAGAGGGCCATTACAGATTGAAACCTATGTCACGGCTATGGAAAACCTGTAAATATTAGGGGGTTTTAAAATTGTGGTTGTGAAACGTAATGGAAATGAACAAAAATATGAGGATTTTAAATGCATTAATATAGTATTTTTCTCATTCATCTAAGTTCTAAAACACTGCATTAGCTAAATGGCCCATTTTGAGTGCAGTTTCTAAAGAATTTTTCTAAAAAAATCATTATCCAGCTCGTCTAACCACACTGTAAAAAATAATTGTTGGTTTAACTTAAAAAAAGTAAGTTGCCTTAAAATTTTGAGTTCATCGAAATTAAAAACTTGAGTTAATACAATGAATGCAGTTGGTTTAATCAAAATAAACTGGATCGCATTAATTATCGAAGTTGATTTAATTTTGTGATAATAACTAATCATGAAAATAATTTTCACAGTGTGCAAATGTTATGGAGTGTGGGAACTTTTGTGCAAAATATGAATGTGTACCAAAGTCTGTTTCACACCAGTTGACTTGCTGAATGTGTTTATCGTCACTGGAAATATCACTATAAATAAAATGGCTTATTAATTCAATACATACGCCTATTCACTCACACATTAAATAGGTTGTGCCTTTCAAAACAAGTATAAAACACAACTGATGTCGAGATGCTATTAACTATTATTAAGCATGCTACTTAAAAAGGGAAAAGAGACTGGAAAAGATGGTAGGATAGTGAATGGCAACAGGACATTTCAAATTGTTACACACACACACCCCTGAGGCCAGAGCATTATGGCTGACTCCACTGTTCCTGTCTTTCTCTATGGAGACAGACTTTACCATACGCATCCTATCTTTAGTTAAACAAACACAGCCTTCTTTTGCTTTCTTTCTTTCTTTCTTTCTCATCCTTGCTCTCCAGTGTTTGTTGCTGTCTCTCTGACAGAAGAAGGGATGATGGAGGGAATTAATCTCAGTCCATTC
Organism: Zacco platypus; assembly: GCA_038088235.1. Classification (NCBI taxonomy): domain Eukaryota; kingdom Metazoa; phylum Chordata; class Actinopteri; order Cypriniformes; family Xenocyprididae; genus Zacco; species Zacco platypus. The sequence goes on from CM076072.1 coordinate 6,437,943, forward strand.
TCATCGAAAGTGCTGCCACTCTTCCACATCTCCGGTAATGAGACACATCATTTATCTGCCTGTTCTCTGTGTGTGTCTGTGTTGTCAGGCAGAGCCACCAGAACAGTTTTTGAGTGTTTGAGAGAGATTTTAGCGTGTCAGGAACGCATGGCAGAGAGAGAGAGAAGGTATGAGGGAGTAGGTGTGCTGCGAACTGCGCGAAAAAGTGTGTTTGCATATGTTTATGTGCGTGTGTGGCACCTTCTCAGTTCACTCCAGGCACTGTGAGAATCAAACAATTTCATGCAGCGAGCAGAAGGGGAAATGAACTGAGCCGTGAGCCATAATAAAATTATCCAAATGTTATTATGGCGCCGGCTGCCTCTGTCCTACTTTAATACACATTTCAGCTCCTCCGGGTCTCCTGCTGGCACTAGCCCTGCTGAATAAATCAACATTAGCTTATGTCTAAATTATTAAGGAAGTGACTTAGGCTCCTGTTTATTGTATAAATTATTAGGAGGGTGAAAGTGTTAAATGCTTGATTTGCCATTTAAAATTCAAAATTCCCTAAGTTACGGCTGTTTCTCGGAGTTTCCGCATGGTGTGCTTGTGTGATGCATGTATGCACGCGCACATCCCTGCGAGAAGCAGACGAAAACGAGTGTTCACGTGCATGTGTGTGTAAGGATAGATGTACCCTATAAATAAATCCCCGAGGTTGACATGGTAAGGTGAGAATGAAAATGTCAGTGTTTTTCGCTTTAAAACCTTAATTATAAAACCGATAGCTACTTCCATATTTAAATTTTGATTGGATGAGTCGTATTCCAAGCCATTTGAAATGATTATAAAAGCACATCTGGGATTTTAATGACTAGTTTAATTAGGAATAACACACATAAAATTTCACTACCTGACAGATAGGCTTAAACAGGCTATATTATTACACCTGTTTCTGACAGTTCCAGGCTCAAAATAAAAGAGCAAGAGAAAGGAGGGGAGTGGCCAGTGCTTTTTTAACCAATTAGAAACGAGATGTGTTTTCGCGCGAGGACGTGACGGTCTGATTCATTGACTAGAAAAGTCCATTTGCTAGTCTAGGCGGCCATATTTGCAACGCCTCCGGGTATCTGTTTCCTCCATCCAAGACCAATGCTGCGTCCCAATTGACTCTTACCAGTTTGATTGACAGGCGATCTGACCCATCATAGCCCCGAATCCGCCATTTTGTCCGACGAGGCATGATTAACCTTGGTGAACTTGAAAAATTGTGTGTACTCACGTCTTTCCATGGTTGAAACAACATTCCTTCTGATGTTCATTCATGTTTATTTGATGCTATAAATGAACTAGTATGAAGAGATGATCAGTTCACTAGCCGCTTGAAGGAGCAACAGCGATCTGTCACGACACATTAAAGAGACAGTATACGTTATTTATTGTTTAAAGTTCTTTAAAAAATGACAATATTTGAAACTTTGCTTCATATCAAAAGTAACCTGCTCTGTCTTGTCTGTCAATGCGTTGTCAGTGTCCTCTTTGCTCCGGGATGTATTTTTCACTTCGTGAGAACATGATGTGTGGTTTGAGAGCTCATGACTTGTCGGACAAAAAACAGTAACTAAAGGGGGCGGGTCTTTGGGGACGGTCAGTTCGCCTATTTAAACTATGCCTACTACTTTGACAAAATTGCAGCGAGGTTCTGTCGCTTAGTGCCCTGTCAATCATCTTGTTACAGTTAAAATCACCCTCATTCATTAATTTAATTTCACACGCTCTGCCAGTCATGGGTCTTTCATACGGAAAACTCTCCTCACGTTTCCATAATGATGCATTTAAAAGGTAGACGCATCATTATAAAAGTTCACAAAGCTGTTGAAGATAGAATATAATGTGGATTTTTCCCTCAGCTTAGATACTGATTATTAATCACTCAACCGCTCTGCTTAACCGTTGGTCTCTCACATACATCATGTTTGTAGTTTTTTAACACTTTTTATTCGTGTTTGTAGTTCTAATCAAATCCTCGCAATGGGTTGTGGGCAATATTAGCTTAAGAGTGTGCATGGTTTAGCAAAACGGTTAAACAAAACTTTTAGATTGTGTTGCTTTGCTGTATCTACAAGTTAGGTTAATGAACAATGTTACTTACTTAGTAGATATTTGTTTTTTATGAAGAAAATACTATTTGAAGCCACTTTATAGGGGAGAAAAAAACTTTTTACTGTCTATAACACCACTTCCGTACGTCTCGTTGCTTAGCGCTTTATTTTCAGCCCACAAGATCAAATAAAAAATATATATATTTAGGCCTAAATGACAGAATCAAGTTTAGTTGAGGTCAGTCGTACAGTTTCCATAAAGGTGAATAAGCTTTGCACAAGAAGACTATTTAACACTCAAACTATGTGTGTTACAATACGGAAGTGGTGTTCTAGAAGATGTAGTCACAACCTTCACGTTCATTTGTCTTCAGGAATATTCATTGGGCTGCTTAATATTACACAAAACCAGTGTGAGCTTGCATGAATATTCATAGTCAGATTGTTTATTGTGTTATAGCCTCTGGCCCTGGCTTCAACTGTCATACATAAAACTTTTGTGCCTTTGTGTATGTGCATACACATGTATGTTTTTGTGTTTTTTGTGTACATCGGTCTAAATGACTAAGCCTTTACTATTTTCATCATTTGTTTGGGGTTTAATGTTTGTAATGACTTGAGTCTGTGAAGTTGGATTAATGTACACACACACACACACACACGCTTATGCTTTGATGCTGGTAGTCAGTAGTTTGGGCAGCTATGTGCGTTGTGATGGAGGATCTCCTTTGTAGTCACATGGGAAAATAAATATTTTAACAGACTAACTGCTGAGTTTTTTCTTTCTCCAATTAATTTAAATGGAGCAATTAAGATTTAAATTTCCATAAATAGCTGAAGGAGGGATTGAAGAGTGGAGGGCTGCCCCTGTTACAGTGAAAAAGCCTAGGGATTAACCACCTTCTTAATTATAAATAAAAATATAAACATTGCACCCTCTTTCTCTCTCTCCCTCCCATTCTGATTCATACACGTATAGAACAGGATTTCCACAGCTTTTAACCAATGAATTTACAGGATTTTTCTATTATTTTCCCAGGTGGATGGGATGAGGATATAAACACACACACACACACACACACATACACAATATATAGAGCAAATTATTGCAAAAACTTTTTTTTTGTTTACAGCATAATTAGAACATAACTATATCCAACAGAAATTCACACAAATTTTTAAACATTTAATGATTTTTTTAGGCCATGAAATCAAACAATATTGAAATGATTAAAACAACCTTTCCAGGTTTTCCATAAGACACACAAACTCATTCTGAAACCAAGAAGAGACAGAAAGGGCGTGTTAAATGAAACAGGCCAGCAGAAGGAGAATGACTTATGAAAGAAGAGAGAGGAGCTAAACGGACCTCGAAAAATTTTTGGAAAAAAATCTGGTACTTAGCGCCAACAGATAAACAAATCTGCTCATCATCACTGGAGGATCCGGTTAACGACGCAGTTTAAGGACATGCCGCCCTCTGCTGGTCCAGAGATGTAAATGCACGCTGTAACAGGAATTATGGAAGCCTTTTATTTATCAACTCCGAGGGTTGAATGAGCTTCCGTAAGAAATTCCTGCTATTTTTCTGTAATAATATAATATAAAATAATAATTATACTCCAGTTTTCAAATGATTATGGAACAATTCATATACATTACTTGATTACATAAATCACTTTATGGATCCAACAAAAGGTTAGATAATTAATCAGCCTAAAATAATTATAAGTTGGATATGAACATGCAAGAACTGAGACTATGATCATTCATGATTGTGATATGTATCAAACAAAATACGTTTGGATACTTAAGGGGACCTACTATGCCCCCTTTCAAAAGATGTAATATAAGTCTCTGGTGTTCCCAGAATGTCTGTGAAGTTTCAGCTCAAAATACCCCACAGATCATTTATTACAGCCTGTCAAATTTGCCCCTATTTAGTTGTGAGCAAAAACACGCTGTTTTTGTGTCTCTTTAAATGCAAATGAGCTGCTGCTCCCGCCCCCTTTCCAGAAGAGGGCGGAGCTTTAACAGCTTGCGCTTCGGTTGCTCAACAACAACAAAGCTGGAGAATCTCACGCAGCCAAAATGAGGATTGTCAGAAACGTGTTCAGCCACATTGTTCAAACCGGAGTCGACACTGATGGAGAAACTCAGGAAGAAGTTACAACTTTTAGACTGAAACTGGACGTTTCTGAACAGTTAGTGGATAAATGTATGTAGTTGTTGTGGAGTTGATTCAACTCATCAACTAGCATGTGCCGTCATGTTAATCTTTTGTGTAAATCCAGCGTTGAATTGACCTTCATTTGTGAAGCAGTCCGGTGTAAAATGACGGCATCATCAACACTAGACTACAACAACTCTTCTCTAAAGCTCAACATGGCCCCGCCCCCTTTGTCGTAAGTTTTCAGGGGGCGTGGTTTATGTAAATTCTGGGGTTAGTGATGTCACTAGCTCGTTGTAGTCCCTACCAGCCATTAAACAGAATTCTTTAAAAGAAAATATCTCCCTTTGCATTGAACTTTAAGTGTCGTAACTTTTCAGATGTTGTTTCTGGTCAAATAGCAACATTACACACTAACTAAAGTTAAAAAAAAGAAATCATACTCAACCAGCCTTTTGAAGAAAAATCAATTCAAAACATTAAGACCTACACTAGAAAACAATTTTTCATTGATTACATGTGTTCTCGAGAGTGTACGAATAAGTAAAGCTGGAGGGACACAATATGCACACAGGGTTATGTGTGAATGTGTCAGAGAAAAATCATGCATTTTGGACTCAAATGAAATAAAAATCATGCAGGGTTGCAATTATACAGAATATCAGACAAAAGAAAAAACATTCATAAACATAAGGAAAAATATATATATAAAAATACTCTATACAACATGAAATGTAAAAGGGAGAAGGTGAGGACAGAAGGGGTTAATTCACACAGAGTGCACTGAGAAGGAAAATGATCTGCATTACTATGGTGATGATCTCATCTCAACCCCTGATTGCCAGGTAATAACCCGTAGACCAAACAAACCCGTTACATTTGCTTAGATGTGAGAATCCCATTTAGTTATTGATTCCGTGGTTGATGAAGTGCATCTGCTAAAGGATGTTCAGTGACTGGCTGAAATCTTCAAAGTGGAATCTATTGGATATGAGGTCTGTGGGCTGTGACTGGCATACAGGGAAGAGTGTTTTGAGCGAGTTTAAAGTCAGACCATTCTTAATGATTAAAGTCAAGTGTTGGGAGTCATTCTGTAGAAGATTCACACTGACTCTAGATCAGATCCGTCTCTTTGAGCTCCTCCTCAGTGCCTCTCACTAGTCATACAGACGACAACACTTCTCCAGTCGACTCCCTCTCCTTCTTCTCAGCCCTCTCCAGGTCCAGCACTCGGATCGCTGCCTGCTTGGCCATGAGCTGAGCTTGATCGCTGGGGTACGTTTCTGTGTCCACTACCCGATACGGGTCGATTTGGAAGGGGCTCTTGGAGAGGACGTCGGCATAACGCCGCTTCAGGTCCGGGTCGGGACAGAGCAGGTATTCGTATACAGCGGCAGCCATGATGCCCCCTATTAAAGGGCCTACCCAGTATACCTGAGAGAGAGAGAAATAATGAATCTTGTTCAAAAGATTGAAAAAAGGATCCAAAAGACCACACTGAAAATCGGGGATTCATCAGATTTAAACCTGGAAATAAATAGACTTAAAAAAAAATGTTATGAGGATAAAATTTATACAAAATATTTAAGATTCTGCACCAATATATATAATATATATATATATATATATATATATATAAAATTTAATATTTCATTTAATTTAATTAAATAATTAAACTTATCTCAAATTGTCAGGTTGATGATTTTAGAAAACAATTAAAGAAATTTTATGCTGTAAAATTAATAAGATATAAATATTATAAAATAAAAATATTTAAGATTCTGCATTAATATATCATATTTAAGATTTATTTTAATTAATTTCTTTTAATTATTTTTAATTAAACTTTTAACTCATTGTAAGTTTTATGATTTAGAAAAAAATTAAGAAATTTTATGCTGTAAAATTAATCAGATTTTATACATATTATAAAATATTTATAATATAAATAGTATAAAAATATTTAAGATTATGCACCAATTAATAATATTTAAGATTTCGTCTAATACATTTGTTTTTAATTAAATTAAATGAATTTAATTGTGAGTTTTAGGATTTTGAAAAATATATAGAAATGCTATGATGTAAAATTAATAGGAAATATTTAAGATTCTTCACTAACCAATATATAAAATTTTAGATTTATTTAAATTTATTTTAATTAAATAATGAAAAAAATTAAGAAATGTTATAAACATTTAATAATATATAATATTATATATCTATAATAATATATAATATTATAATATTTCTTTTAATTTATTTAAAATAAGTAAGCTCAATTAATTTAATGAATATTAAACTTTTCACTCAAATTGTTATGCTAATATTTTAATTTGCAATGAAAAGAAAAATCTATTAAATTTAATATGTGAAATAGATGCATATTCATGGTATTTGATGTTTGGACCCCACTGTATTAATCATGGTCTGCATTTTTTGTGAAATATATTGTAAAAATAATTCCTTTCCTTTGCTTTCCTTTCCTTCGTTATATTTTCAGCCCAGTAAATAATCTGTCCTGCTCTCATATCCATGTCTGATATATGCATTTTATCAGTGCGACAAGCATATTGACTCCAAAAGTGTGCCAAATCTGGAATACTAACCGCTGTGACGATAGAAATAGAAATGGGTGCGACCGACAGCATAGCGCAGACCAGATACGTTTACCCTGCGCGACCCCGGACAGCGCTGCACAAAACCTGTGTCCAAAAATGCAGTTCATTCTGTTCGTCTCATTATTTCCAAACGATTAAACGCACAGTATAATGATCACCAGCAGCTCCCATTAGTGTAACACTACCAGTTTGGCCTTCATATGGCTTCACACCTGATGTATTTCTTTCATTCATAATCTCTAAAATCGTTCATTGACGAAACTCACACCAACGCCATGAAAAGGGCACTGTGTCTAGCATGCTGCAAGTGTGGTAAACACTCCTTGAAAGATATGTTTTGACCTTTCTAATGTTACGGCACCAGTGGGGAGACCCTGAATCAAGCGTGATGACAGCAGCAGTCACTCAGACGCGCCGCTCATGAAGATACATAACGCTCGTATGTGCTTGAAGGGAGCAGACCAACCAGTGTCGTGTACCCGTTTTATTTTGAATGCCACATCTGTCGGGTTTCTGACTGCTATATTTCAAGTAGAATGACTTATATGTGACTTATACAACAGTTCTTTCTGATTCTCGAATCTGATTGGCTGAGAGGTGTGGGATATTCCCCCAGTATCAGCACTGGAACCGTTTCACTGTTTGTATCACTCCTCTTCTGTCATGGCGGTTGAGCAAATCCACCGTAATTTTTATAAATACTAGTGTTATTGTGTCATGGAATGTAGTTTAAAGACTCATATATAAACATATAGTGCCTTCACTATAGTGTACCCTCAGAAAACAGCTTCATCTCTGCCAGTCGTTCAGGAATTTTCCGCTGGCTCTTGTGTAGATAGTGGTTATACATGAGATTCATTTGGTGTGTATCGAACGGGAATCTTTGGTCTTATTAATCTATTACTTGTTCCAGAGCAACTTGGTTTAAGTTTTATAACTTTATATATAGGCTATATTTAACTTAAATCCTGTACTAGAGCGCTGCTTTTGTACGTTTGACTGCATTGTTTGCTTTTTTTTTTTTTATATATTTGCTTGTGTTTGTTTTATAATGGCTATTGTTGTTCATTTAAATATTGTTACATATAAATAATATGCCATATTTAGTATTGAGAAACGGTCTGTTTAATAGTATCATTGAAAGTTACATTATTACGCCATTAGACTCTCTTTATGAGTGACTCAGAACAAAGAAGTTGTTTTAGTGTTTTGGGAAATCCCCTTAACTTTTAAAAGGACAAAGACAAAGATATTGTTATATGTGTTTCTGTCCTGAACTGTATTTGTTATGTTTCAGATGTACATGTCTTTAATCAGCGTCATGTGACCCCTTTGTTTCCAAGTGTATTTAATCCCTCTGTTTCTGTCAAACCCCTGTCGATCGTTGAAGTGTTTTGGATGTTTTGTGTGGAATACTCTCTTTTAAAATTATATATTAAATGTTTGTTTGTATGAAGTTACGTCTCAGCACTTCTCTTTGACCCACAAGACACGTAACAGATATAGCTTACACTCATTTACTTGATCTCTCTCTCATACTACCACAATACTGTACTCTACATAATTCAATGAAGCATTTCTCAATGTTTCTTCATTACTAGCTCTAAAGTGACGTTTTATAATTAGTAATGAAGGCTTTGGGTTCACAACTGTCAACTTGAGATTTGAATCCGTGGCGGAAGGAAGTAGTTCCTCACAAAAGAGGGTTTTTAAAGACACTCTGTTGTTGTTCTTATTTATTTACACACTGGTGCTGTCGAACTGTTGTATAAATGCAATATCACACTCGTAGCCGTGTGATATGGCTGTATATCAGCACGCTGTGATTACCTACGGCCGTATCACATATAGCCATATCGCACAGCTATGAGTGTGATATTGCTCATATCAAGCTTCATTCCAAATGTCTGTGGTAGGTCAGAGTAAATGTCTTCCTGCACCAGATATAGTTCAGTCTCTTCTTTGTAGGAGTGAAAGAAACAAAGCCAAAATTCTCTTCTTAAAAAAGTTTTGGCGCTGAATCAAATTCTCGACAGATTACCTTTTATCAATCACAGTTCCAAAGGCCTTGCTGACCTTCAATCTTTGTGCACATAAATATCAATGTAAGGTTTAGAAAGAATTTAAGGAGTTTGTCCACACACGGAAGATTTTAAATCTTACCCAATGGTCCTGCCATTTTCCCATGATGACCGCAGGACCAAAAGAGCGAGCTGGATTCATACTGGCTCCAGTGTACGGGATCTGAAACACACAGACAAAACATGTTACACTTCTTATGAATAGCATGTATTTTGCAACATAGGCTTATTGGAAAAACGTGCCTCTATCTACATTTTTCCAAAACTCTAAAAATGTCAATTTTGAGATTTTGGGCTTTTCATAAAGCATTTTTTTTTCAGACTTGTGGGAAGAAAACAGCCAAAATACACTTTTGAGTAGAAGTTTTATAGCACTTTATTTATTTACATCTGTAGATTTCAAATACAGTATATATCTATAAAGGACATTTTCCCAAAATGAGTTTTTCTCCTACACTGAGCTAGAAATCTCCACTTCAGCAGCATTGACAAACACCAAACTTTACAGTTTTATTCCTATTCTGAAGGTTTTTACATAGGGGCTTGTTCACATATATTTTGCCTGATTTTATACATTTTTAAATGTTTACTGTAGGTGGTACGAACTGCCAATGTAATAAACCAAAGTAATAAAACTTTGCCAGAATCATGTTCATACACTCTAAAAAATGCTGGGTTAAAAATATTCCAAGTTGGGTTAAAAATGGACAAACCCAGCGGTTGGGTTAAATGTTTGATCAAACCTGCTGGATAGTACTCAACTATTGCTTAAAAATGACTACATTACTTGCTTAAAATGAACCCAAAATAGGTTGGAAATTAACATTTATTTATATGTTTAATAAATAATAATTAAACAATAAACATTTATTAAATTGTTGCCTCTAGTAATTATGTGTCTGATTTTGGGTTCATTTTAATCCAGCCATATAGTAATTTTTAAACAATAGTTGAGTTAAATAAAACTACCCAGCAGGTTAGTCAAACATTTAACCCAACCGCTGGGTTTGTCCACATTTAACCCAGCATTTTTTTTAAAGTGTATGTTTTGGATAACGGTCAGCACACTTTTAGCACCACTCACTGGACAGTTTACTTTGAGGCTGTTGTGAAATATGCAAGAAGCAACGTTATATCATTTAGCAGAAATGTTGCCACAGGCCAGGAATTTTAAGTCAAGAACAGACTCTAAAAGGAAGAGCAGAAGAAATGCAAACAATGTGGAAGAAGATTAAACAAAGGATAAGATGGGAGGAATGAGTAAGCTGAGTGACAGTGGTTTGGCACTTTAAATCATAAATCTGCCCTAAAGGGTCTTAAGTAGTGTTTGTCTCCGTGCCAGACCTAAATACATAAGGGCATGTAGAGGGCATCCCACTCTCATGCCAACTTTCTTAGCAACACAAATGAGCTTTCATATAAACACCTCGTCTGCAGATTCTGCTGGGATTATTGGCACGGAAATACCACTATCTCTTGGGATTGTAGCTAGGCTACAAATTCTCCAAAGCAGATACACCTCAAGAGACTAATCTTTATAGGATAAAGATCTTCAAGCACTGCTTAAAAATGTACCTGACAGTGCAGAATTGGAAAGTTTAGTTATAGTTAAAGCACTCACAAGAAGTATGCATTGAAATGCAATTTTATACAACTAATTTATTGTTTTCTGGTGGTGCAAATCAGGAAATACTTACAGCAAACAGATGGCCGATGCACACCGACAGACCAATGGCCAGCGCTGCCGAACCTTTAAGATCACTGCGCTTGGGGTCACAGGTGGCAAAGACGGTGAAAACGAGCTCAAAAGTGATTATGAGCTCTATCACAATGGCATGACCAGTGGAGATGTCAGTGTTCACCTGCAGGGGGCGATAACGAGTTATTTGTATAGCGTGAACTTCATCAACTACTTGCTCCACAACAGTGTTTTCATTAATTCTACGGGAAACCCCTTACACATTTTAGGGCTCACACTAATGAGACATGCTTAATTCAGACTATTGAGTGATCTACTAATGACTGATGAGTAGGGATGGTTATCAAAAACTGTTTCCATTTTAGAACCGGTTCCAAATTTCCAAGAGCCAGTGAAGAAATGTGCATTTCGATTCTGCTTATCCGTTCTTGTGTGCGCATTTTAATGTGATTTGAAACCAAAGCACATTGTTTTCAGTGTTTTGCAAACATCCAAAATGAGTTTTAATAAAGCTGCCTCTCATACTGAACAGTGCCGTACTGAACTGAGTTCTCTTCCACGTCTTTTTGCACTAAAAAGGACAAATAGACACAAAAATCTCAAAATATTCTCAAATACTGTCAGTTATGTCTTAAGTGTACATAAAAAGTTGCGTGTGTAACAGCATATTGGATCCGTGCAGCTCTTAAAGTGACAGAAGCCTAATATTCCTGCTGCTGTCTCTATAATGTTAATCGAACAAGAAAAGACACAGAAAAAATTCACTTGCTATTCACTGAATAACTTTTGTAACTATATTTGTAATGTATAGCCTATATTTTATTCATTCAAGTGCAGTGTTATTTTACATTTGATTACAATTTTTGTGCATGAGTACCTGAAATTCTTAAAACACTTTATTTAATCGTATCTTTGTTCAGTTGTATTTATTTGTGAAATTTCTAATTGGTTATTTTTTAAATTACTGAGTGTTTATTTGTCTTCAATAATATTTGAAATGTATTTCAGTTAGCCTAGATGTTTTTGCTAAACCATAGGTAAAAGTAGCCAGTTAAAGTTTGTTCTTGGTATTCAGCAATGAAATGTTTTGCAATAAGACTTAGAATAAATGTAAAAGAAGTTTTTATTTTTTACCTTATTGGAATCAAAATTAGGAATCGATAAAAATTGGAATCGATGAGCAGAATCAGTATTGTTAAAATTCAAACTATATCCAACTCTACTGATTTTAGTCAATGGTTTTAGTTAGTGAAAGTTAATGGGGTCCAAAAAAAGACATCGACTTTCTTTGCATGGACAAAAAAAAATTGTGACATTCTTAAAAATATCTTCTTTTGTGTTCAACAAGAAGGAGGACATACAGGTTTATGACAAAAGGTGAGTTATTTGCATAATTGTAACTATCCCGTTCATTAAATATACTCACAGAAGTCACTCCCAATCCTCCTCTCACCGATGCTGGTGTCACTCCGTACAAGATGGCCGCCCCCACCACTGCCCCCAGACACTGTGCCAACAAATAAAAAACACCCTTTGCTAGGCTCAGCTTTCGTGTGGCAACCATCGCCGCAGTCACAGCCGGGTTGATGTGGGCACCGCTGATGTGCCCAAAACACTGGGCGAGGGTTGCGATGGATAAGCCAAAGCAGAGAGAGATGAGGACGAGGTCGGCAGGTGGAGGGTTCTCCTGATTTGCTGTCCAGTTGATGGTGGATCCTAGACTGAGCAGGACGAATATTATCATGGCTAAGAACTCCCCCGAAACTGCTCGCCAGAAGTCCTGAGTCCAAACACCCTTGAAGGCTGCCATCACACGGTTATTGCATGAGCAAGACGACAAACACCTCCTTAAAGGAATAAAATGAGAGAGAAAATGTTGGTGATATGTATTTGTGATTCATACCCATTCTTACCATAAGATGTATGAAATTAAATCTGTTTTATTGTATAACAAATTATGTTATATGCATAACAATTTAAATAAAATACTGAATTTCAGAATTAGGATTTAGTTTAAAGGGGTCATGACATGGATTTTTAGGGGTTCAAGTGCGTAGCTCTGAAACCCTATTAAAATTTCTGTTAAAATTTCCAAGGATCAGCATTCTCCCCTAAAAGTGATCGGCAGACCAAACCTTAAGTCCTAGAGACTTGAAACTTTGGGGGCTGGTAGTGCTCACATCTTCTACAATGTCACCAATGCTCACCCCGATCGGCCTGTCGGGGGTGCTACAGCAGTCAAAAGTATGAAATGGCTCATAACCCCTAAACAGTTAGGCGTAGACTCAAGTGTCTTATGCCATTGGAATCCTTGGCTCAAAATGGACAAAATGCCTCAAGATCAGAACCAAACCTGTGCAGCAAAATGAGTCTAATTGTCAATAATTATCAAAACACTTGTAATTTTGTTCCCTAAAGGCCACCAAAACGTTCAAAGTGGGCGGAGTCACGTTTACTAAAATGGCTATAACCATGAGATATTTTCATCAAACTCGGCACACATACGTAAGAGCTCATTCTGTGTTCGCATAAAAAACTGTGGTGACTAGCCACTTAGTGGCGCTATAACAAGGGAAAAACCCCAAGTCTGATTGACTTGAAAATTGTCCGAGGTGTCTTTGTCCCAGGTGCCAAGACTGCCTTTGAGGAAATTCGTGTATCTCGAAAAATGCGGGCGGCAGTGGCCAATGAATTTTGAGCAGCTATCAGATAAGGTTAACAGAGGACGATTTGAATGAAAGTTGCTGGGCCTTTTTGACTCACGGCCTTAGAGGCCTGTGAGAAATTCAAAAGAAATCAGCCACTGGGGGGCGCCTTCGCATTTTTCACGTGGGTAAACGATTGTGTATCACCAGATTTTTTATTTCATTTTTATTGCTCATTCTGAGCAACTTTGCCTCTTGGACTGCCGCTGTCCACATTGCCTGTATTAGCTGGAAATGATGTTTTCCATCTGTGATCGAGATGATTACAGATTTGCTAATTAAAACGTAACTTTTTATGCTTGTGCTTAAAGGGCTTAAAGTGCTTGAACCCCGAATATTGCTGGAAGAAGCTATATTTTCTTTGATGTTCACTTGTAATGTTAAAGTTTTTTGCAAAAAAAAAAAGTATATATAGTATGTATGCAAATAAACTTCATTGCAACTTTCATTTTGACGCTCTGTCCAGTATGATCCATTGTTAGGGCCATCAGTAAAGGGCCACTGTTATGATTGGCTAATGTCACTGCGTAGGAAACAATATGAATGCACACTCGCTATTGAACTTGAGTAAGTGTTTTGAAAAGATATCCATTTAAAACTGTCATGACAGACAAAGCATTATGAAATCATTTACTCACAGTTTGTGACGCACCTGCTGTCAGATCCAATACAGTCGGCTGCTTCTTCTGTCAACAAAAGTTTCTTTGCAAACTCTCCATTACACTGTGTCTGACTGACAAAACAAAATGCTCCGAACAAACATATAATCCTATCACGTGATCTGGGACGCCATTAAATTAAATTGAACTATGTGCCAGTGTATAGGCAAATTTCAACCACTAAGCGACTGAACGCCGATGGTGCGATAATGTATAATCTTGCTCTGGTGGCGGTCATATGCAAATGGATTTGCCCGTGTGACGTCACAGATCCCTCAATATAAAAATGAGCCATTTTCTTGGAGCTTGACTAAATAAATGTATTGTTTATAATGAGAGTGATGTTTTAAGCTATGCAACTGACAGGATGTTTTAATGGTACAAAGACGTCTTATATGTCAAAAGATCAAAGCAAACTTGATTTTTCATGTCATGACCGCTTTAATGAAAGCATTTGAGCCACATAAACTCCACAAGTTTGTATAAACCTGATCATTTGAGTTGATCCAAAGTGAATCTTTGTTCTTTTGACCATCTGCATTGTCAATGTCACAAATTTACTTAGGCCAATTTGACATAAGAACAGTGCAGCATCTTACAGAATGTTTCTACTTTTAATGTCATAATGTTATTTTTTTTTCAGATTTGTGAACATTTGGACCCTATACTGTCGAGGACAGAAGAATATTGCATTTATTGACAATAAAACAATGAGTGAGAATATGGTGAGAGGCAAGAATATACATGAAAACTATTTTCAAGTATAAAAGACTGTTATAGTGTCTTTATCTCTTTCTGCATGGTTTTAAAGTGTTCCTCGTGCAGTTAATCTGTGCGCTCCTTCCAAGTGGAAATTGATCCAATTAGAGTGGCCTCCGTTTCCTTTCAAAGATTCCATGGAGCACAGGCTCGGAAAAATTCCAATAACAAAATGAGTCTATTATTAACCAAACAGCAACTGTTCAGTATACATAAGCAAAATGCATATGGAATGCATGTACAGATCATTAGAAACACTAATTACACTGAAAACATGATGAGGACAGAAAAACTAGGCCTAAATTCTGGTGAAAAGTACTACATTTGAATTATGCGGCCATGGTAATCGTAGTTTCTAACAAGATATCTACAATTATTACTGTAAACTTTGATATCTTTGTATTATTTTTACTGTCATGAACATTAATTTCAAATTCAGACTATCCCATATTAATTATGCTTTTACATCCCTGGGAGAAAAAAAAACACCTGTTTAAACCTGCCTGAAAAACTAAAAAGTACCCAAAACCCAAAAAGACCAATAAACCAGCTTAGACTGGTTTAAAATATAGTATAGGCCTATGCAATAAATAGGCTAATAATAATAAACTATGATAAACAATTCTATGGCGCAGTTTACTTTAAACTGCTCTCTTTGAAATAAAATGACTGGATGATTTTAAACGATCATTTCAGGTATCAAGGATGTTGAACCCAAACTGAACGTCATGCTCAAAGAACAGAAACACCACTTTACAAGCCAAAAACTTCTTATTATAGAGTCAAAATCGACAAACTCACCGAAGAAAGCCAGAACTTCTATTCGGAACCGAGACCTGCGAAAACGCTCTTCTCATCCCTGAACAAGCATCCTTTCAGTGGGAGTAGTTTACCTCAAACAACACATCTGAGGCACAGGATCGCGCTGCAGGCGTGATGATCTGTTACAGCTCGCTCTTTAATGATCAATATGTGTGTGAGTCTCAGTGTTGTTCAGCATCTCCTCCCTCTGATTCACGCGCGCGCGCGCGGCGCACCGATTAAAAATATTAAGTTGAATTAATAAACTATAATTAAGTATTCGCCTTTGCGTCATGCTTTTCTTAACGATAATACGCTTTACCCTCCTCCAGCTGAGCGGAAACTAAATAACTAACGCAATAAATCTGAAATATTTGAAATAATTTATAAATATAAACTATAGAATAAATAATACAACAATATAAAGTAAGTAAGTAGCCTAAATAAATAACTTTAAACAGTGGCTGCAAATGAATTGATTGACCTCAAGAATGCCAGATTATTGGGGTGCAGCAATTCATATGAAGACATTTCACACTCCCCCGGTATATTTATATCTAATGTCTCCTTACTTATATTTGATTTATGGAGGGACCTGTGTTTGACCGTCATACATCAGTGAGCTCGTAATAAAAACATTTAGCATTTTTATTAAACTGGACAAACATTAAAACATTTTTTCCCCTTTTTTTCTGCACATTTTATTCATATACATTTTATTCATACACATATACGTTTATGTAACATTTATATCTAAAGCATTAAGGCACCTAAAGGTTTAGGTGTTCATAATACAGAATAGAAATTTGACAAAACAAACAAAAATCTGTACAACTGTAGCATGCTAGTGATCATGGGAGTATCTTTTGCTCTTGAACTCACCTGAATCTGTCCAGGGCTCCACAGCTTGTCATGCCTTCCTCAGACTGACTGGCAGCTCAGGGCTCTTCTGTCTGAGTGTCGTGTTACCGGTTCTTCATGGTCAAATCAGAGCGGAGAGACCAGCACAGAGATATGAGGCTGTCGGTACAATTGATCTGACAGCATTGACTCCCAGTGACACGACTCAGACAACACACGCCGCATCATATCACACACAGCATAGTTATATGAGGTACAAACACACACTATATCTATCTATCTATCTATCTATCTATCTATCTATCTATCTATCTATGTATCTATCTATCTATCTATCTATCTATCTAGTACAGCATTAATGGGTAAAGCATATGCCAGACCTGGAATAAAAAATCAATTTCCATCCTTATTATCACATAATGAATTACGGTAGACCTATTAATCAAATTTAAAGTTACAATTTGGAATATTGTCAAAGGTCAAACTGCTAAAGAGATATGATAATCAACATAAAATGTTAATTTACACTTTGTATGTAAAATGTCACATGCATATATATCTAAAGCCTAATGGACTGGTTGAATTATTGTAATGTGACAATTTAAAATGTTTTAAGTGTCTTATGCTCACCATGCATTTGATCGAAATACAGTGAAAACGCTAGTATTATTCAATATTATTGCAAATTTATTGCAAGTTTTTTTTTATTTTAATATATTTTAAGATATTTTCAGCTGCTGTGTCACGTGATCCTTCAGAAATCATTCTAATATGCTGATTTGCTGCTCAGGAAACATTTATGATTATTATCAATGTTGAAAATAGTTGTGCTGCTTCAGATTTTCATGGAAACTGATACTTTTTTCAGGATTTTTTGATTTTAAAAGAGTTCAAAAGAACAGCATTTTTTAAAAAAAATTAGAAATCCTTTGTAACATTATAAACGTCTTTACTGACACCATTTACCCTTCGCCAGCAGTTTGATTGACAGGTGATGTGACTAATCACAACCCCAAATCCGCCATTTTGTCTACAAAGCAGTCAGGGGAGTAAGTAGATTAACGTTGGTGAACTTGAACTTAAAAAATTGTGTGTACTCACGTCTTTCCGTGCTTGAAACAACATTCCTTCTGATGTTCATTCATGTTTATTTGATGCTATAAATGAACTAGTATGAAGAGATGATCGGTTCACGAGCCGCTTGAACTGAGGAGCTACAGCGATCTGTCACGACACATTTATTGTTTAAACTTCAATAAAAAATTACAAAATTTTAAATATGAAACTGACAACATGTGATCAGTGTCCTCTTTACTCAGGGATGTATTTTTCATTGCATGAGAACATGATGTGTGGCGTGAGAGCACATGGCTTGTCAGACATAGCAACAGTAACTAAAGGGGGCGGGTCTTTGCGAAGGGTATAATTCTTAAAGGGATAGTACACCCAAAAAATTATCTCATGATTTAGTCACCCTCAAGCCATCCTAGGTGTATATGTTATTTTAGATTATAAAGTTTTTAATATGGATATTTTATTAACCCACTGGAAATGTATGGATTGCTTTTATGATGGATGAATGCATTTTTGGGGCTTCAAAACACCCCAATTATAAACCTTAGGAGAGCCAGGATATTTTTAAATATATCTCTGATTGTGTTTGTCTGAAAGAAGATAGTCATATACATCTAGGATGGCTTGACAGTGAGTAACTCATGGGATAATTTTCTCTTTTAAAATAAACCTTTACTGACTCAGTTTGGTATTGCCTAATTGTGACAATTCTAACAACTTATTCAGCACCTGATGTAGGTAACCTGCAGGTTTACAACTTGCCACACCTAAAAAGAATGAAAGAGTCAATTATTACAGTATAACTCTTTTGTTTTCTAACGAGATTTTGGAGGCCAAAAAACAACAAATTAAAACAACATCTCAGGACAGTGCAATTTTAACTCAGCCTCTGAGTCATCAAAACACAGTCTTGTTCATGATGCATGGATTTCCTATAATGCATTGCATAGTTTCATTGCATATTCATCAGGGGTTGAAGTGACTGAACATGTGACTATAGGAGTTTGTGTAAATAGTTGTTTGTTCATTTGCAAAAAATAATTTGATGCCTGCCTGTCTGTCAAGATCCAACAGATTTCCTGGTTGAGGTTGACTGCATTTGTTTAAATAGTTTGTGAAAATCCTTTGAAGAGAATCAAAGCCGATGGAGAAAATGCTGAAGGATTCGGGGTGTTGGAGGGCTGCCAGAAGAATTGTCATTGTAGTGTGGAAAGCAGATGTTGAATTCTCTTTTTTTTTGTGATTGGCAGGATTATACACTCTAAAAAATGCTGGGTTAATTTCTGGGTTATTTGGCAACTCAGTGCTGGGTAAAGCCCAAAGTATACTTCAGTTTTTACGCAAGGGTCGGTGTACATCAGAAGAGAATGTGCGTACTGTACACGCACCGCCAGATTTTTGTAACCGCGAATACTTTTTATACACGCAAGTCACACATGCGCATTTGATTGCATAATTAGTTTATCCACAAGGTGGCAACCTGGAGGCATTGAAGAAAACCTGCTTAAACAGAGCAGACTGGTGTGCCGAATTTCGAAATGATTCGAAATTAACTTCCAAATTATTACCCCCCTCGTTGAAGCCGCTACCTGATTGCTTAATCCTAAATTGGTAATACTAGGGGGTAATAATTTGGCGGGGGTCAGAATTCAGCACACCGGAACGCATGCAAGCTACAGTGACAACGGAGGCCTATACAGACAACAGACTGGATGAAGAGGTTAGAGAGTACTGTCATTTGTACAACTCTAGCATGAAATAATATAAAAAAATTTACATGGGTTAATTCGTGGCGTGAGATTGCTCAAAACTTTTATACATTAACAAATTTGCTGGGTTGTTTTTTTTTTTTGACTGGGTCAGTCAACCTATTGAAGGTTATTTTAATTTTAAATAATAAAAATGCACTCTAAAATATATTATATATAGTTGAAGAACATTTCATATACAATATTTGTTTACTCAATGACAAGACAGTCTTTCACAATCATTAAAAATACTTAAACATTTAGAAAACGTTTTAGGAGCAGCAGCCAATGGGAATCTGTGGGAAGAAAACTGGTAACAGGCTGTTCCCGTTCATTAAATGACAATCTTATATAGGCCTATTCATGTTTGGAATGTTAAATTAAAAAAAAGCTTTATCTATTTATCTATTTTATATTCAGGAAGTTTCCCCTTAGTACATTTTTTTCTCAGAACAGAACACAAAATGACCATTATCAAATCCAGTTTTAACCGGTTTACCCAACATTGGATTACATTGACCCAGTGCTGGGTAGATATGTGAGGGGTTTCATCTTTTGTATTCACAGTAAACATGGCCCAGCGGATGAGTAACAGAAAAACTACTAAAAATATTAAAAAATAAAATGACCCAACAGACTTTAGGGCTACAAAAATAACCCAGCATTTTTAGATACGAACATGCGTGAACATTCACTGGGACGTATGTTAAATTAATAATGGAATATTATTGCTGTATATTACGGGCAGTTTGTGAATGTGTTATATAATCTCAGAACTTGATGTGCTCATTAGTAGGAGACTCGGAAACAATTCCTCGTTGTGTATTTGTGTGTCACACACAAGTGTAAACAGAATTTCCATACAGGTTCTGCCAGGATCCATGTTTGTCCTGCAGTAACTGCAGTAATGATGAACAATTAACTAACTGTGCTGTCAGTGTTCCACATTTCATTCTCTCATTCCCTGTCTGAACTGTTCAAGCATATGCTCTCTTACATTATGGCAGATGGATTATAACATCATTAAAAGTCATCCCTGATAATATTCAGACTCAATCCAAGTCACGAGAAAACAAACGCACATTAATACACACTGGTAATCTAATTGCAGTGCCACTGATCTAAAATTAAGCCAAAACGCAAGCCAGATTAATGACTCTGGAGGGGTAAAGAAGAGGAGGAAAGGGAGATGTGTGTTTTTTCTATGCATGTGAAAATCCTCCTATTAGTACTATGTTATTATACACATGAATGAATGGCTTTCAATTCTCAAATGATGATGTAATTCAGAGCTCCAGAAAATCATCAGACCCATCAGAGCCTTGGTGTGGAAATATTTATTTTCTGATGGTCAGATTTGCCTTCATCTGTCACTGTTGATTCTGGGATATATGCATAGTAGATAAATAGATCAGAAAGGAACAATTAATCAGGATTTAACGGCCTAGTGGAAACATTTTTGCTTTGGAATATGAAAAAAATTGGTGCCTTACTCTCCTTTATAAATTTAGAATATTGTAAATTATATATGATTATTATATAAAACTCTTTAGTTATACATAATTTTGTTTATTTTCTTAAAAGAGGAACTATATCCATTAAAATTGAAAGCATTAAGGTGAAAAGCTATATTTAGAGAGGAATTGCACATTGAATACATGTAGCAGTAAAAAGCATTTTGTTACATCCTGAATATTTTGTTATATTTCCACTCTATGGTCTGCATTAGTATCAAATCACAGTGGATCTGACTGTGTGTTTTTTTGGAACATCACGCTCTATTCATGGACATGTAGCATTGTGAGAACAGCATGTGAGCAAGCGTGTATGTTTACTCACTCATTCCCAGTGTCCCAGAGCAGCGACAGAACAATCAGCCACACGGGGGACGTAAACACTGCGAAGACGCCTGAAACATCGAATCTGCCACACAACTTTACCCACATAGTAATGGCCACTAGGCTGGAGCGTTACGGCGCAATGCATTATGATCCACTGTTGAGATATTAGACTTGAATCCCAGAGACACCAGCTCAGGCTGGCAGGAAATACTCTTGCCTTAAGGGAAATGGAAGAAAATGCCTTTGATGCAGTTGCAGTGGGTTGATGATAAATTGCAAACTAATTAGAAGGAAATAACATGGGCCTCCAAAACATAAAAATGTTCTGCTTTTGAGAATTAAATGCCTGTTTAGGTATTTAAATGCCTGTTATTTCACCAAAGTGCATTCTCCCACACTACAATTAATTTTCCCTCCCTCTTCCTCCTCTCTATATATAACAACAACAGCCTGGCGAGAAGATACCGCCCTCCTGAAGGAGAGAAAATAAATCATTTGTAATAAACAAACAATCAATAGTAAGAGTGTTGGGGAAAGTTACTTTTAAAAGTAATGCATTACAATATTGCGTCACTCCATAAAAAAGTAACTAAGTAACACTTAGTTACTTTTTATGGAAAGTAATGTGGTAATGTTTTTTAACAACAAAAAAGTTCTATTTTTGGCAAATGTAAAGGCCTTTTCACACCTACGGAGCCCCAGACATGACATGCAGGAAAAAAATAGAAGGCTAGGGGCTCCTTACATACCAAAAGTGAAATGAATAATCCTCAGGCTGAAGGAAATGCAGATTCAAGCCTGTACACTAGAGGGCGCAGCTCAAACAAACCTTTCAGCTCTGCTGCCATTCTGGACCGCTGAAGAATAGGATCCAGGAGAAGAAAGTTCAAAACTCTAGTTGCATCCCAATTCAGAGGCTACAT
Source organism: Zacco platypus (assembly GCA_038088235.1). Taxonomy (NCBI): domain Eukaryota; kingdom Metazoa; phylum Chordata; class Actinopteri; order Cypriniformes; family Xenocyprididae; genus Zacco; species Zacco platypus. The sequence continues at coordinate 6,459,969 of CM076072.1, forward strand.
CCTTCGAAGGTCGATTGCACAGCGGCGCGACAAAGGCTGTAGCAAATTCTTGTGTTGTGAAAAAAACAATTTTATATCACCCAACACTAGCTACTCAAAATGCGTCTTTCGTTTCCTGTGCAGTGAAAGATAAAAGATGGATCATTTGCTGCCTTGCCTACCCCAGAATTCATTGCATTCCTCATTCAGACCTTCGTGGCCTTTGAAGGCCATGTCCTTTGAAGGATGTACCCTCTGAATTAGGACTCAAAAAAAAACAACATAATTGTAATGTTTATCTAAAGTCATTTTTGCTTGTTGGTACCGTTGAATTGGATCGTCGAAGGTCAGCAGCAAAGACATTGGAGAGGTTAAAAACATAAAGTGTAATTTAACATTTAATTCTAATGAGCAAAAAATTTGGTTAAGAACACTTGTTAATGCATCCTCTGCTAATAACCGAGTATATTTCAAGGAACTAAGCCTTTAAAAGTGTCTAAAGAGCACTCTGAACTCTTCACCTCTGCCACAGATTATTTTTAACGTGATGTCCAGATCTGAATTTCATCTGAAGCAATATTATTTTTAGACACAGAGGTAGGTTGGCACTCTGTAGGGGGTGTCATATCCACCAGAAGACCACCTGGCTGGAAGTAGCCAGCTATAACTGCCACAACACAGCTCATCTGATCCACTCAATCAACACTCTGTCTGTCTCACTCTCATTGTGTTCATCTCACAGATTTCAAAACAAGATGTCTGAGCAGATTGCAGAGTTGGGACGCATTCCATATCAATTCAGTTGATGCACTGAAACCAAACTCACTAATTAAATCACTTTTATATTTCAGCACCACTGTGTCACGGATATAACAAAGTGATAAAATCACAAATACACAGCGAACACATTTTGAGTCAGGAACCCTGCCAAAAAAGGCATCTTACTCTATAGCAAAATTTTAAAAACAGTGCTTTTAACATGCTTTAAAAGAATATATTTAACTACAAAATGAATGCAATGCTTTTGGACAATATATTCAATTTTACATTTATATTAAATTAATTAGCCGTCTGCTTTTTTGACCCACTTAAGTTGGACTTAAGTACATCTTTATATATGCAATGTCATTTACTTCTATTGTCTTTGAAATATGTTAATGTGTATTGCTGAATGTACTGACAAGCATTTATAAACTAAAATATACTTTTATGTCATGTATTTAAATGCATTCGTATTATACCTTTGTAATAATGAAGTTGCAATGTAGTACATTTAAAATATATTACCTTTAAAAGTAATATCAAATAACATACTATAGCTAATAATCAACATGTGATATATATAGAAGCTTGTTTCCGCCACTAAATACAATATCAGAACCGCGCAATTGTGAGTTAAAAAGTCAGCATAATGATTTACATTATTACAAAGTGATCTTTTTAAAAGTGTATTTAAGTGTGCTATAAAGCAGTCATGTAAGTGTACTCTGTACAGTGGCTTTTTATTTCATAATATCTGCAAGTACAGTTTCTTTATTAATAGTTTTTAAGATTTGAAATGCACTGCAAGTGCACATTAAATAAGCACACTCATAAAACCAGCCAACAGTCCACCAAACCAGCTTTGGCTAGTTTGAGATGTATTTCTCAGCAGGGCTCCTGACATAAAATGTGTTTGCCGTGCATTTGTGTGTTCATGCATGCACAGGAAGTGAAGGATGACAACGCTCTGATTTGTTGAGAATGCCACACAATGAGCCACAGCAGGGGACGCAGAGACAATAAGCAGTGGCGTCTCTATTGGGACAATAAGCAGTAGCGTCTCTCCTCGGGGTTTAAATGTGAAGTAGGACAGAAGGCTGAAAGAGTCTGTTTCAAAGGAAGAGAAAGAACACTAATAAATGTGAGATAAACTCCTTTCTTTCCGTGCTTTGAAATGGCTGTACTAATGATTTTTCACACTGACATAAAGTGGCACACTTTCTTTCCTTCAAAAAAAGTCAACAAACAAAGCAAGAAATGATGCCTTAATGATGCTCTACAGCGGCCCCTAGTGACACCAGAGTATAAAGCGCTCTTCGTATAAAGACTTCACTCAGAACTGCTCACAGCAACCTCCAGAGAGCAGCAGCACACTTTAACACAGACACTGAAAGCTGACACACACACACACACACTCCACACAATCCTACACAAACACACTGACAGGCACAGATACACAGAGAGCTCACAGTGTACACATTCCTCAAACGATCCAGGGACCTTTCGAGATAAGGGCTAAAACATTTCTGAGTCAAGACCAATCTCTGAATAATAAACAAATGCCACAATACATTATAGAAGAGGCCTGTGTGTCAGTGCGTTTGCATTTCTGTGTGTGTATTCTAGAGTTAGTGGGTGAAAGCTACATAAATAAGATCTATGTCCTCTGGGTTACAGAGAAATGTTTTTGTGTGTGTTAAATGTAGACACAAAGCAGCGCCATTGTGATACATACACTTTTAATTACCTTAATAAAAAATAAACATAAAAAAAATCTATCTTGGTAAAAAATAAATAAATAAACAGCTCAGTCTGAACCAGTGGTGGTTGGTGGAAAATTTTCTATGTAGGATTATGTTTAAGAAAAAAAACGTTTACGAAAAAAGTTAAAAGAAAAACATATTAAGCCTTAAACACAGACGTAACAACCCAGTATTTAGGTAGTTTTTGTGTTACCTCTATCTTGGGTCAGAAGTAACAACCCAGTGTTTGGGTAGTTTTTGTGTTACCTCTATCTTGGGTCAGAAGTAACAACCCAGTGTTTGGGTAGTTTTTGTGTTACCCGGATCCTGGGTCAGAGATAACAACCCAGTGTTTGGGTAGTTTTTGTGTTACCCGGATCCTGGGTCAGACATAACAACCCAGTGTTTGGGTGGTTTTTGTTACCCAGACCCTGGATCAGAAGTAACAACCTAGTGTTTGGGTAGTTTTTGTTAACCAGATCCTGGGTCAGATGTAACAACCCAGTGTTTGGGCAGTTTTTGTTACCCAGATCCTGGGTCAGAGATAACAACCCAGTGTTTGGGTAGTTTTTGTGTTACACCTATCTTGGGTCAGATGTAACAACCCAGTGTTTGGGTGGTTTTTGTGTTGCCCAGATCCTGGGTCAGAGATAACAACCCAGTGTTTGGGTAGTTTTTGTGTTAGACCTATCTTGGGTCAGAAGTAACAACCCAGTGTTTGGGTAGTTTTTGTGTTGCCCAGATACTGGGTCAGACGTAACAACCCAGTGTTTGGGTAGTTTTTGTTACCCAGATCCTGGATCAGACGTAACAACCCAGTGTTTGGGTAGTTTTTGTGTTGCTCAGATCCTGGGTCAGAGATAACAACTCAGTGTTTGGGTAGTTTTTGTGTTATCCAGATCCTGGGTCAGACGTAACAACCCAGTGTTTGGGTAGTTTTTGTGTTACCCAGCTCCTGGGTCAGACGTAACAACTCAGTGTTTGGGTAGTTTTTGTTACCCAGATCCTGGGTCAGATGTAACAACCCAGTGTTTGGGTAGTTTATGTTACCCAGATCCTGGGTCAGATGTAACAACCCAGTGTTTGGGTAGTTTTTGTGTTACCCAGATCCTGGGTCAGATGTAACAACCCAGTGTTTGGGTAGTTTTTGTGTTACCCAGATCCTGGGTCAGATGTAACAACCCAGTGTTTGGGTAGTTTTTGTGTTACCCAGATCCTGGGTCAGATGTAACAACCCAGTGTTTGGGTAGTTTTTGTGTTACCCAGCTCCTGGGTCAGATGTAACAACCCAGTGTTTGGGTAGTTTTTGTGTTACCCAGATCCTGGGTCAGATGTAACAACCCAGTGTTTGGGTAGTTTTTGTGTTACCCAGCTCCTGGGTCAGATGTAACAACCCAGTGTTTGGGTAGTTTTTGTGTTACCAGGAAACAGGACAACAGAGACTGGTCGATTACATTTGAATTACTTCTAAATGTTTAATTTTTACTTCTAATATTTGTTAAACAAGGTTAAATGTATGCAATATGTATTAAAAATTATATAAAATATGTATAAGTGTAAAATATATGACCGAAAATAAGGAAATTATTTTATCAGCCAGTGGTTGTGTGGAGTATTTGAAAAAAAAGTTTAGAGTATTTAAGTTAATCCATAAACATTAATTCATGCATGAGTAAAAAATATTAATGAACAGTAAAAATGAATCAACCCATTATGCAGGGTTAAATAAACAACCCAATTTGCTGGGTAAAATGAACCTGTCCAATATTTACCCAGTCCTAGGTTTAAAAACAACCCAAATTAGGTTGTTTTTAACCCAGTGCTTTTTATTGTGAAATTAAAATCTAATGATGTCTTGTGTTAACTGATTTGACAGTATTATGAATATTATGACTACTCTGTTTCATAACTAAACATTATTTAAATGAAAAGAATTTGTTTTATAAATAAATTGACATGGCTTTAAAATGCGAAAGTGCAGGATGAGTCAATCTTTAGACATGACTGCAACAATTAAATGTGTAGATCTGCTAAAAAAAAAGAAGAGGTCTTTAAACTCTGTTTTTTACCCAACTGTGCCTGTGTGTGTTTATGTGTGTCGGGCAGGACTGATGTTCCCCTAGTCTTGCCTGATTTGTTGCAGTCAAGCTCACAGAGGACAGAAAGAGCGATAGAGAGGTGGAGAGAGGAGGGAAAATAAAGAGAAACAGCCTCAATTAAATGATAACCATTTACTCTTGAGCTTTCCTTCACAGAGCGAGTGGGAGTGAGCAAGATTGTTCATGGAGGTGAAGCAGAGAACAGGCAGTTAAGGTTAAATCTCATTCAAAGAAAATATGTGCAGAGGTTTATTTTTGGGAACAACATAAATTGCTGCCCAGAAAGTATGGCACATCCTCTCAGAAAAACACAAGCTATAGTCTACGTGTGATCGTTGCACAATCACAAATGGCTCATGTCGCTGATTTTTCCAAATGGATATGGCAAAAGTCACACAAAAAGTGCAACGTTTATGTTGTTTTGGTTTGTTTGCTTAATATACTGTCCTCTCTCTGCTCTCACAACACTTATAAATGTTTAACTAGGGCAAAAAAAGTGTGCTCATATCTGTACAGAGACAGAGAGACATTTTGACGGAGCCTGTCCTATTTTAGAGTTTCATCATCATTGAATCTGTCTGTTGATTAAACAGTCTGTCCGTTGCTAGGTTACAGAGCGACACTAATAGGAAAGGAAGAGGAAGTCTGTAGGAGGGCCAGAGATAACGAGAGGGAGAAAGAGAGATTTTGACTGAACTATAATGACTTTAAGTAAAAGAGACAGGCATCTAAAGAGAAAGGATCGGGAGAGTGGGAGGATGGAGATAAAACACAGGGAAGGAGAGGATGAACAGGAAGCTGGAGCTGAAGTGAAGGCTCCCTGCTTGTGTTCGACATGTAAATGAAAGACGTCTAATGTAAACGGCAGCTAAATGAAATATAGGGAGACATTAAGAGATCTAATGAGAGACCACAGCTCTCACCGGTGCATGTGATCGGTGAGCGAGCTTAATGAGAGTCACGATTACCCAGCATGCCTCATGGGTGGCATAATTCAACATGATCATTTACAAAAGTACAACACGACCACGAGTGATGAAAGCTTCAGATTGGATTGTGCTTTAACATTTTTAAGCTTTCACTTGTTTTCATTACATTGACATTTATGGGGTTTCTTATGGAAGGTTGTTTCTGCCACGGAATAAAAAATGAAGGATAATTCTGACTTTATATCTTGCAAATCTGACTTTATATAACTCAATTCTGACTTTATATTACGCAATTCTGACTTTATAACTCGCAATTCTGACTTTATATCTCGCAATTCTGCCTTTATATCACGCAATTCTGCCTTTATATCACGCAATTCTGACTTTATAACTTGCAATTCTGACTTTATATCTCGCAATTCTGCCTTTATATCTCGCAATTCTGACTTTATAACTTGCAATTCTGACTTTATAACTCGCAATTCTGACTTTATAACTTGCAATTCTGACTTTATATCTCGCAATTCTGACTTTATAACTTGCAATTCTGACTTTATATCTCGCAATTCTGACTTTATAACTTGCAATTCTGACTTTATATCTCGCAATTCTGACTTTATATCTCGCAATTCTGACTTTATATCTCGCAATTCTGCCTTTATAACTTGCAATTCTGACTTTATATCTCGCAATTCTGCCTTTATATCTCGCAATTCTGACTTTATAACTTGCAATTCTGACTTTATAACTCGCAATTCTGACTTTATAACTTGCAATTCTGACTTTATATCTCGCAATTCTGACTTTATAACTTGCAATTCTGACTTTATATCTCGCAATTCTGACTTTATAACTTGCAATTCTGACTTTATATCTCGCAATTCTGAGTTTATAACTTGCAATTCTGACTTTATATCTCGCAATTCTGACTTTATATCTCGCAATTCTGACTTTATATCTCGCAACTCTGACTTTATATCTCGCAATTCTGACTTTATATCTCGCAATTCTGACTTTATATCTCGCAATTCTGACTTTATATTACACAATTCTGACTTTATATCTCGCAATTCTGACTTTATATTACGTAATTCTGACTTTATATCTCGCAATTCTGACTTTATATCTCGCAATTCTGCCTTTATATCACGCAATTCTGACTTTATATCTCGCAATTCTGCCTTTATATCACGCAATTCTGACTTTATATCTCGCAATTCTGACTTTATATTACGCAATTCTGACTTTATATCTCGCAATTCTGACTTTATATCTCGCAATTCTGACTTTATATCTCTCAATTCTGACTTTATATAACTTGCAATTCTGACTTTATATCTCGCAATTCTGACTTTATATCTCACAATTCTGACTTGATAACTAGCAAATCTGACTTTATAACTTGCAATCGCCAGATTTAAACTTGCAATAGCGAGAGAAAAAAGTCAGAACATCGAGACAAAAAGTCGCAATTACCCTTTTTATTTTTTATTCAGTGCCTTCCATAGTTTCTTCAACACTACTTCATTTTGTCGCCTAACAATGTCCAACAGTGAACAAGCATGCGACACATGAGAATTCTGTCATTTTTCTGATAGTCTGAAAACGTCCACCTTATTAAGAATCAAATATTGTGTTTAATATCACCATTCTGTGATGGAAATATTTTTTTAAATAAAACAAACTAATTTTAATAAAACTTTTTAATAAAACTAAACTGTCTAATTTCATAGATACAATTTAATGTAGAATAAACAGGACTACATGATTAATTTAATTTGAAAAATGGTCAATTAAAACGTTGTTCACAAGTGATATTTACTGTTATATTTTCTTCACAGCTCACACTTCAAGATCTTCAGTGATTCCTTGGTAACAGTACATTAACTTTACAAAAATTTATAAATAGAACTTTATGTTTGTAAAGTTGTTGAAATGACCTCACAAGGACAATTGTAATTTTCATACAATAAATACTTAAGTGGTTTATGTTTATCTCTCTTATTTAGACCATCAAAGTTTTAAAAATGTAATATATATATATGGATTTTGATGGTTTAATACTAAGCAGAAAAAAAGTTGTTATCAAAAACTTTAAATGCATTTCCTCTCGCATTCCACTTTTACTTGCTTTGTTTTCTTGTTTATCTATCATCATGCCACCATCTGCAGATGGGACGTCTTCTCCCACTCAGGTTACATTATTCTGCCATTTAATGAGTGCTTGATGACTGATAAAATGATATTTTAAAATTTATTTATGTTTACACTCATGCTTTTGTGCCATGTCTTTCCATCATATATTTCGTCTCAGTATACAATAATAACCCTGGTGCTAATAGCTATGAATCAGAAATGAACAATCTCTTTTCGTTTATTCTCAATATCTTCATCATCTGCTGTTTTGGTCTCTTTTCTGTTGTATTGTTTTGTTCCTTCTTTCGTCCACATCCTCTAAACCTCTCGGTCTCCTTGTTTTGATCCTTTCCTCTTCAATCCATTCACTTTCCCTCTAAAATCAACACTCTCTCTCTCTCACACACACACACACACACACTCACTCACTCACACACACACACACACTCACACGCAGGGCTCCTGCCAACAGTGCAGCCCATGTCTAGAATGATTTCATATTTCAGCTCAATCTGTCAATGTAAAATAAATTGTGTGTGTGCGTGTATAAATCTGCCAGCAGCTCTGAGGGTGAGCTCAGTCCTAAAGCAGAGACAACTCCAAGCATAACAATACCCATCTCCTCTGATTTATGCCACTCTCTATCCCTTAACAGACCTGCAAACGTCTGCTGCACACTCTCCAGCAACATTCATCTACACTTAAAGCCACTATGAAATCAAAATTGACAATTCTTATTTTTTATGGAATATTGCAGTATTTTTTTATAAATGATTTATCAATGCACATAATTATATATATATATATATATATATATATATATATATGCTCCTTTGTGATCTTTATTCAGAATAACTTCCCCTCCGTTTTGCATCTCATCTGTTCTCTGATGTGTTTACTGGTGGAGTAAATCGTTTAAAAACAACAACAACAACAACAACAACAACAATCTGGGTTGCAGTGAGGCATATATGCATGCTAAAAGATTAGTTGACTTGTGAATTAAAATTTCCTGATAATTTACACACATCCATGCCATCCAAGAGGTTCATGTCTTTCTTCTTACGAAAAGAAATGAACGTTTTTGATGAAAACTTTCCAGGGTTTTTCTCCATGTAGTGGACTTCACTGGGGTTCAACAGGTTGAAGGTCCAAATGTCAATTTCAGTGCAGCTTCAAAGAGCTCTACATGATCCCAGACGAGGAATAAGGCTCTTATCTCAAACCATTGATCGTTTTCTAAAAAATAAAATAAAAAAACATTATATACTTTTTAACCACAAATGCTCATCTTGCACTAGCTCTCTTCTTCTTCTTCTTGTAGAATTCTGGCAGCGTTGATTACTGCCATCCACAGGTAAAACTACTTACTATATAATTGTACTAGCATATTGTATATGACAATTTAGTTCAAACTTTGACCTGTGGAGGGCAGTAAGACCCTTATTCCTCGTCTGGGATCATGTAGAGCTCTTTGAAGCTGCACTGAAACTGACATTTGGACCTTCAACCTGTTGAACCCCAGTGAAGTCCACTATATGGAGAAAAAGGCTGGAATGTTTTCCTCAAAAACCTTCATTTCTTTTTGACTGAAGAAAGAAAGACATGAACATCTTGGATGACGTGGGGATGAGTAAATTATCAGGAAATTTAAATTAAACCTTTAAAAGAAGTCAACTAAACCTTTAAAATACTGTTTCATCTCTAAAGCCACAAACAAGACAAACAATACGCTTGTTAACAGGATTTTAGTGTGAAAAACATCACCCGTTTTCTGCAAAAATACATTTAATTTCACAACTTTGTTGCCATGACAACATAACAGCTCAAATGACCATAAAATTATGACTTTACAGCTCAAATATTACACAGAATTTTATCATAATTATTGGTTTCATCAAATTATAAGCTTCACATTTCTGCTTTTAAATGCTCCAAAATCACCTCGATTTACTTTCACTGTAAATGCCTCACTATTTTTGTTGAGTCGAAATTGAGCACAACTCTCCTTCCCTGCTGTTTCTCGTCTTAACTGATAGAAGAAAATGTTTCTTGAGCACCAAATCAGGATCATGTGACACTGAAGACTGAAGTAATGAGGCCAACAATTCAGCTTTGCCATTACAGGAATAAATCACATTAATATTTTCAAATAGAAAACATCTGATCAAATAAATGCTGCCTTGGTGGGCATATAAAAGACATCAAATCAAAAACATTAAAAAAATCTTACAGACCGCAAAATTTACATATCTTAAATGACCAAACCATCTTCAAACGGTCTGATTTTTGGTGTTATGATATCAATTGCCTACAAAAGACAAGATTCTATAGGATCTAAATAGGACTGGAGCCATGGTTCCACCCATTTTTGCTTTTTTTGAGTGTGATTTTTAAAAGATAATGAGGGACTAGTCAAAATTGAGCACAACTCTCCGTCCGTCCTGTCCAGTTTGGTAAGAAAGAAACTTTTAGATGGATATGGGCCACACTGCCACATACACACAGACTGGACCCATCACTCACACACCCCCACACACATGTATACATACACACACTTCGCATGCACGCCTTTCCGGCTCTGGCAGCCAAGACAAGCTGTTGACAGGTAACAGGCACACCCGTCACTAACTTCATTGCACCCTCACCTCAAATTCTCTCGCTTTCTCACTTTCCCTCTATTCTGGCTCTGCGTCTCTGTCCTCCACCCTCATTCCTTCTCCTTTTCACCCCTTTCCCCTCAATCTTCCCAAGTATAAAATGATAGGTAGACAGGTCCTGTGTTGTTGTAAACACTAGCCAATCTGCCAGAATTCTGTGAAAAATCTTTTCTGACTGACACACAAAAACATGCTTGGACAACAGCTGTCAATTTACACCCACACACGACATATGGCTAAGATGAATCACGATATATCAATCAGGAGAGTTGTTTCAGATAGGTGAGTGACATGTGGGTTTATAAATATCTATTGAGATTTAATATAATAGTTTTACCTTTAATGCCCCTTTTCATAAGATGTAATATAAGTCTCGTGTCCCTGAATGTGTCTGTGAGGTTTGAGCTCAAAATACCCCACAGATCATTTATTACAGCTTGTCAAATTTGCCCCTATTTAGGTGTGAGCAAAAACACACCGTTTTTGTGTGTGTCCCTTTAAATGCAAATGAGCTGCTGCTCACGGAGCTTTAACAGCTCACGTTTCGGTTGCTCAACAACAACAAAGCTGGAGAATCTCACGCAGCCAAAATGAGGATTGTCAGTCACAGTGTTCAGCCTTACATTGTTCAAACCGGAGTCACACTGATGGAGAAACTCAGGAAGTAGTTACAACTTTTAGACTGAAACTGGAAGTTTCTGAACGGTTATTGGATAAATTTATGTAGTTGCTGTGGAGTTGATTCAACTCATCGACTAGCATGTGTCGACATGTTAATGTATTGTGCAAATCCAGCGTTGAATTGACCCTCGTTTGTGAAGCAGTCCGGTGTAAAATGACGGCATCAACAACACTCGACTACAACAACTCTTCCTCTTCTCTAAAGCAGGTTTATGTAAATGTAAGGGTCAGTGATGTCACCAACCCGGGAAGAAGCTCATTGTAGGCCCTACTAGCCGTTTGTTTCGATTTCTGTAAAAGAAAAATTCTCCCTTTGCATTGAACTTTGAGTGTCGTAACTTTGCAGATGTTGTTTCTGCTCAAACAGCAACATTACACACTAACTAAAGTTAAAAAGGTGAAATCAGAATCAACCACCCCTTTAATATTGCAATATTTTATTGTTTAATAAAGGTATCACCTCTGTAGATAAAACATTAAACAAAAAGTTATTATACAAATATTATTATTAAATCTCTAAATATATTAAATATAAAATAAATATATTTACACAATAAATCCTCAAATTAATGTAGAATGAACAAAGTATTTTAAACAACATTTGTTTAAAGACCTTTAAATTGTTACAAAAACATTCTATTTCAAATAAATGGCACTAAATTGGAATGTTCTGAAACTCTTTAATGCAGCTGCAGTGTTTTTGTTGACTTTCGACCTTGATTGGATTGCAATACAACATTGTGACAAGTACCTGATATTCAAGGGGCTGTTGACACTTTTTTCAACTATAAACTGAACATTTTCATATGAACATGTGTTTTGGTTGTTCATTTACATAACAAATGCGTTTTGGGGGCCTAAAAATGCAAACATTTGAAAACGATGCGGTCTCTGTGTAAACTACAAAAGCATGAAACGGTGACATCATGCATATGAGTATTATGTATTCAGTCTATAGGCGCATAGTGTTTCTTTACAAAGTGACAGCGCCATCTACTGGCTTGGCAGCAGAATACAGCGTTTTTAGTTTTTTTTCGCAGAGATCATCTTGTCTTTATGTGGAAAAACGCAGAGTTGTTGTGTAAACATGAGATTTAAAACATCTTGCTATGTGTGTCCATCATCTATACTGTACTGTGCAGCATTATTTGCGGTAATTTAGTACTCAGCGTATAATTACTATTGATTAGATCCCAAGTTCACTACTGTAATTTCTTGAGTCTTAGTTAAAGTATTGAATCAATGCCTGCTGGAACTTTATTGAAGATACTCTTTTAGAAAAATGCAGAGCCTAAGCCGTTACATCACCAAGAGGCAGAACAACAACTGCCACGGCTTTGATCAATCAATCCGAGACCAAATCAAAACTGTCAAACAAGCTTCTCGCTACTAAGACTTGTGTGAATTTCACAACTTCATTTACTCAGACTTGGACACATTTCAAAACTCGCATGATTATAAGCACTAATCCGCACTACTGCCGAGGATTTTGGGTTTGGTCTATTGAGAGATGTTTTGTTGGTTTTACTGATGAGAATTTCGGAGAGAGCACACGTCTGCCTGCCGGGCTTTTGCTTAAATCTTATTCGACTCACAATTTTTACACAAGTCTTCCGCCCCAGAGTGACGGAACGTGCTGATGCAAATATAAACCAGATAAAAATAATGACAAAAGGAACTATTAACTCATAATGAATACAAATAACTTCCGTGTGCATTCACCCAAAGTGTGTAGGTTTGTGATTAGAACTTCGCTCCTTAAGGATTCACACAGTGAATAGTTCTAATCACAATTTACAGCATCAGTTATTAATCGTCATACAGAGAACGCAGCCTTATCGAATGTAGGCTATAAATGCATTGTCAATATTAGCCTATTTTACGCAACATTTGCTTTTTCCATTGCTCTTTGAATGGAAACTTTGGAATGAGATGACAGATAAAAAGTTAAAGAACATGGCGTATGAATCTGGAACAGCGCGGGGAGTTCTTGGCTATACGGTCTGTTCGGAGTCTGCTGGAATGCATGATATTTAGAGCTCATTAATTCAGCCTGGATGACTCCTCATTGGCTCACTATTCATGAATTAAATAATTTAGAATGTTTGGGCACAATTACATAATCCAATTAGAAAATTAGAATCCAAATCATCAGGATTAAGTGATTATTCTTGATGAATGGCAGATTAATGGGAATAATTAAATTTTCATCACCTATGCAATTTTGTGTGATTAGACATTTTGTACGTACACACGCTACAAAAGTGTTTGAGTAGTCAGTCAGACATAATTTTGGCAGAAAGTCCAACTTATAACTGCACTAAAATATTCTTTATAATAAGGTTCATTTGTTAACATTAGTTAATATATTAACTAACATGAACTAACCATGAGCAATACATTTGTTACAGTATTTATTAATCTTTGTTAGTGTTAGTTAATAAAAATACAGGGTTACACTTTATTTTAAGGTGTCAGCTTTACAGTGTAATTATACATTTAAGTACTGAGTAATATTAATTAACTACAAGTACTTATAGGGTTAGGATGAGGGTTTGGTTTAGGGTTAATTCCAATTAATTATGCATAATTTATAGTTATTACTACAGTAACTACATTTAACATGTGTAACAATGGCACTACATTTTCATCACCTATATGCAATTCATATACAAGCCATTTTTTATTGTTTGTTCAATCAGCTATTTATTTGGCAGTTTGCTTTAAAGAACAAAGTAGCACTCACAAATTTTCTTTTAACCACTCTGCATGATTTTCCCCGAACTGTCCCTTTGTCTGAACACTGTTGAGAGAGAAAAAAAAGAGATTCATTCGTTTATCAAAGCCACATTCTCTTATGTGATATCACACTCCTTTCCTTTTATCCACCTCTCCAGGCAGTTGTGTGTGTGTGTGTGTGTGTGTGTGTGTGTTTCAGCACAGGGAGCTGCTTGGATGGTTGCTTATCTCTGGTGTCCTGTGATATCTCTCAGTGTGTGTGTTTGTGACAAAATTAGTCCTGTAAACACACTGGGTCGCACACACACACACACACACACACAGGACCCTGTCCAGCCTATACCTTCGTCCCAGCCACCCCCCCACCCTCATTGATCAGGGTGTTTGTTGGCTTGTCTGATGTTTTATTCATCTTAGATTTACAGTGTGTTTGCAGAGTTCTGGAAAGGGAACTGATTTTATGCTGATAGCTTTTGATGAGACAGAGGAGGAGGCACGAATACATTCTCTTCGGTAGGGCTGACTGGGCCAAACCGGGCCGTTCTGTTAATACTGTGTGACTGCATGTTAGATTAGGCCTGGCCTGTGCTGTATCAAAGTTCAATACTCCATTAGTTTTGTTTATAAGCAATGGCCTGCACCATTATTGAGGTCAGATTGTATTTTACAGAAGTCACTCAAACCAATCAGAAAGCAGAGTGATTTATACTGAACTTCCCACCCGTGGGGAAGGAGGTAAATATTCCACCCACAGGACGGCATGCAAACACCTGCGAGCACAACACATACGCGTATACTGTACCCCGTGAACACCACTCCTGTAATCTCTATTACGCATCTTAGGCGCACACACGGGAGCCACACAAACACACAAGCGTTTGAAATGTCAGTCCCTTCAGGGAGCGCTTTTGTGTTGGAGAAAAAAATACGGAAAGATTTTTTTAATGCCACACTGTAAACACCCTTGACACAACCTCTGAAAATCCAGCGCGGCTAATTAAAACCTTTATTCTGCAGCAAAAATGAATCAAAACATATGGATTGCCTCTGGAACAGTCAGTCGGTCATTATCGTACAATATCAAAAAAGGGGTTTGTTTTGCGATAATGAGCATCTGACTGCACTGTGGCCTATATATTCCTGCTTTTCACAGGCCTACTCGTCAAATAAATAAATAAATACATGGACATGAAAGATTGATTAGAAGTTATCTTACCTGTATATCTTAAAGCTTACACTGAGAAAAAAATGACAATGTACAAAACAATCAGCCGAGAAACGAACACCGCAACAATAAAATAAGTCCTCTTAAAGTCACCATGAAATCAAAATTGACAAGTCTTGCTTTTCATGGAATTGCCTATTGCAGTATTTATTATAATCAATTCAAATGATAATTATAAATGATTTATCAGTGCACATCATCATTTTTTTTGAAAAATTCATGTGCTCTCGTAATCTTTAATCAAAATCACTTCCCCTCCCTCTCACAACGTCATTTCTTTCTCTGATTACGTGGGCGGGGCAACCCGTCACTCAAATGACATCACAGGAGCGGACCACAAACATACAATCAATTAGCAATGGACGAAATCAAGTCCCGCCCTACATTTGTTCTTGTTTGAGAAGCTGTCTCACCGGTATACATCACAAGATTGTTTCACACTGAAGGTGTCATCCACTTACAGGTAATTTAGCTGTATAGAAACAGTTAGTTGTGCTGCTTGATATTGCAAACTCGCATTTATTATCATTAAAATTTATTGTCATAAATACACTGGTTTGTGCACAAATATTTGGTGACATAGTTACACTGTACTTCTCAAATATGTACTAAGTAATATTATTTAACTACATGTACTTACTATAGAGTTACGGTTAGTCACATAATTTACTGTTAAATACATTTAACTAATGCTTTCTGTGATTCTGTGATTGACAAATAAATTACAGAGAGCAGTGTGAGAATTGCACCTTGAACTGGGGAAAATATGACATTTTTTTAGGTCAATTTTTTATGACAAAATTTAACGACACATCAGAAATCGATTCATGAACCAATGTACTTTAAATGTGTTCTCACTCAAATAGAACATGAACTTACAGTAACAGAGCAGACACAATACATAATTATTGTCACAGTATGCACTTTACTTTGTCAATAAGACTAATATTGGAGCCCATACTGAGAAACATCATCCAAATCCAAATTAAAAAAAAATAAAAAAGGAGGGGGTGGGGGGTGAAAGCAAACAAACATTTTGTGACACATCCGTCAGTGGACTGGAGGAGCAGAGGAAAATAACCATAGAGATTTGGCACTAGAGGGCAGCAGGATTGTGGGATTGTGTCAGAAGGACCTGGCGTTAAAATTGAGATGAAAGAAGAAACAAGAACTTTTCCTTCTTTCACAGCTCACTGCTTGAACAACTTAATTACCGTGACTTCTCTTCACCTGAGGGGCTTTGTGTGAAGAACCTGTGTGTGCTTTGATGCACCCACTGAAACAAGTACATCACACCTACACAGCTCACTTAACTTATTTGCTTATGAATTTTTACCTATTTTTATGAAATTATCAAGTGTCAATCACAGCTCTATCACAGTAGTACAAAAGGTGTATGAAAAGACTATTTTGAGGTGTAGAAATCACACTGACTTAAATCTGGCCTTTTCTGATATCTGTTCTCCTAGTTCTCTTCAGATCTGTAGGGCAGGAGTTGGCTCTATACAATCTACCTGTTTTTTAATATTACATATGGTTCTGAACCTGCTTCTCCCAAATCATATTCAATCATTTATTTTATTTATTTTATAAAATATTAAATCATGTTCTCTTACCACTGTTTTAACCCTGTTCTCCAACCAATGCTTAACTGCATGTATTATGAAGCTTATTATGAATGTTAAAAATGTTGACTTTTTGTGCATGAAAGACTGTATATATACATACATACATACACACACACACACACACACACATATATATATATATATATATATACATAAATAAATAAATATAAATAATTTTAACTGTAAAACTGTAAAAAAAAAATGCTACAGCAAAACCTGTTAATTGGTTAACAGTAAGTTAAATCAGTAAGTTAAAAACTGTAATATAGTTAATCTTAAATTTTATGTAATTTCTACAGTAACATACTGTTAAATGTACTATTTTTGGAAGAAAAAACATACAAACTAAACACACTAAAATATGCTGGGTTAAAAACAACCCAAGTTGGGTTGTAAAATGGACAAACCCAGCAATTGGTTTGTTTTAACCCAGTCGTTTGGTTAAATGTTTGCCCACCCTGCTGGGCAGATTTAACTCAACTATTGTTTAGAGATTACTATATGGCTGGATTAAAATGAACCCAAAATAGGTTGGAAATTAAAAATCAGATACAGAATTACTAGAGGCAACAATAATCAAAAGGTGAACATTTATTAATAAGCAATTTAATAAATGTTTATTATTTAATTATCATTCATTAAACTGATTAATAAATGTTAATTTCCAACATATTTTGGGTTCATTTTAAGCAAGCAATACAGTCATTTTTGAACAATAGTTGAGTTAAATAAAACTACCCAGCAGGTTGGGTCAACCAGTTAACCCAACCTCTGGGTCAAAACAACCCAATCGCTGAGATTGTCCATTTTTAATCCATCTTTGGTTGTTTTTAACCCAGAAGTTTTTAGAGTGCAAGTCAAAACAGTAAGTTAAAAAGTAATATATCTAATTTTACATTTTATGTAATTTCTACAGTAAAATACTATTAAATATATAATTTTTGGAAGAAAAAAACAAACAAACCATCTTACTTTAGAGTGAAATGTCGTAAACAGAAATACACAGAATACCCTGTGAGACACTTCACATTTGATGGTTTTTAATGTAAATAATTATGTTTCTCATTAGTTTTTTTGTTATCAGTGATGTACGGTATTGTCAGGAGTATCAGCGGGAGTGCCCATGACAGCCACTAGAGGGCACTCCTCCCCGGACTGCTACTCACTCACCACTGGACTTCACTTCCCACAATCCACTGTCACACACTCACTCACACCACTTCACTGATCACCCCAGCCAGCTGTAGCCTATCATCCGGACTATTTATACTCCACACACACACACACACACACAGTCGCGAAGTCTTGATTTGCTTATAGTGATCATTACCGAGCGTTTATTTACCGTGTTTGATTTCCCTGTCTTGTTTTCTGCCTGTTTCCTGATTGTTCTCTGCCTGTCCCGTTTGATTTACTGCTTTGGATTTATGGACTGTTTGCCTGCCGCCTGCCTCGATCTACCTGCCTGTTAAACGATTACGACTCTGCTTATCCTCTTACATTCCCGTTTGCTGGTTTCTGATCCTGCCTGGTATCACGATACTGTCTTTAATAAATCTTGCAATTGGATCCCATTCCGTTGACTGTCCACTCATTACAGTTACACTAGTGTTTACAGACTGTTACACTCATTAGAGTATGGCAATGTTAGAAAAAAAACAGTCAACACTTTTCTCATACATTTTCCTCTTCCACAAATGAAATTACCAATGATTGTTGGTAATGATTTTTCAGCACTTCAGAAACAAAATAAACAAACTTTTTAAATGGTGGATATTTATCATCAGAGAAGCTGTAACACAACCCATAAATGAATCGCATATGCTAATAATCTCTCTCTGCTTATATTAAATTCTCTTGAATACAGTGGGTAGCCTGGTGATTAATGATCTGTGCTGCAGAGGTTAAAGGTTCAATGACAAGTAATGTTGACCCTAGGAGAGCTAATTATATCACAGTCCTGTCACTATCTGCTCCTGTTTTCCATCATGCCCATCCAATGCGAGCCTGTTAACCCCAGGTTACTCCATTGGGAATGTTTTTGCGGTTGGTCTCTCATGATGTAGAGAAGAAGAGGTCACAGGCGTCCAGGAAACAAATGTTATACTGGCCAAACAAGATATTATGGTAAAGACAGAACCATATCTTTGCTACAAGCTCATGTCATTGTCATTTGAACAGAAATGATTAGCTATCATGTTGTTGAAAATTACTTTTCTGTACGTTTTATGCTCCTGACATCCCAATGATGAGAAAAAAAAACAGTTTTGAAACAAACCTAATATAGTTATTTATGGACAGTATGTGAAAAATACAATAGAACAAACCCAAAAAGAGACTGTGAGTCTACAGCAGTGTTTCCCAAAGTTTATCTTGACACGGCACAGTTTTAATAAGTGAAAAATCCCACTAAGGCACTAAAGCAACAAAACTGCACAAACATGCATAGCTTCAAATGGCAAACTAAAACTGGGTATTACATTAAAAGTAGTAAGCACATTTAATGTGAAACTTAAGCTTAAGTCAGGTATGAACACAATAAGGTCATTAGCGGTATGATGTTATTGGTGGTCACAATAAAACAACAATTATAAAACAGATAGTTCCAGCACTTGATTCTGATTGGTTGAGTCGCGTTCGAAGCCGTTGTAAAATTCTCGAAAACATACATCTGAGACAGCATTACACAAGTATCGCTGCACCACAGAATGTGTATGTTGCTGCGTCTGTCTTAGCAGCCCCTCTTAGCAAACATATGTTAGCCTGTTTTTCTGCATTATGTAGAAGAGATATCGAATGACCGAGTCTTACTGTCCATTTGAATGTCTGCTGCGATCTTGTCCTTTTAACATTTAATGGGTTTTTCCGTGCCCTGCTGACACTGACAGCGCTTGTCAAAGCATTTTTTATTTACATCTTGTTTTGTATTCACAAGTTTCAATATAAAAGTCTTTGCAACTGAGTGACTTGCTCATAAAGTCAATCTTTGTTGCCATCTAATGGCGTAATAAATGTAACTTCTGTTTCTGTTCACGGTCAGGGACTATTTTTTCCAGCGGAAGGAAGCCTTTTAGTGATTTTACTTCATGGGAGTTGCATTGATACATATTTTTTGCCTTCAACACTTGTATTGTGTGGTAACCATCTTATATAAGCAATAAACCCAGTGAAGGCATGGTTTACAGTGAATTTATAACAGCTAAGTGGTATTGTTAGGCAGGAGTTTCTTCTTGGGGCTTATTGCTTAATTTGCATATCATCGCTGGTGGGCGGAAACCACATATTTTTAAACAATTAAACACTGTGTCATCAGAGTTGGTATTGTGGCTTTATAAATTTCAAACACGTGTCATTTTAATACTAACATTTTATGAAAATCAAGCTCACATGGAGTTGCCAGATTTTTGACCAGAGAATTACATATTGCCTGAATAGCTGCATCCAAGACAGTAAGTGCATGGGATTATACATTTTCATCAACTTGCAGGTTGTAAAGTTTATTGTAGCAATATGGGCGCTCGGTTTTTCTTGCTGTTGAATACATTTGGATAAAATCTCATGATTTAACAGATCAGGGATCTCCAAACACCACTGTCCAGCAGAGTTTAGCTCCAAACCCAATTAAACACACCTGAACCAGCCAATCTAGGCAAGTTGGAGCTAAACTTTGCCGGACAGTGGCCCTCCAGGACTGAGATTGGACATCCCTATAATAGATGAAGTGGGATGTTTAAAACAGTAGCATATTGGCTACAATCAGATGGGAAATATCAGACTAAGACTCTTTTCGCTCTTCAAATACATAAAACATTTATACACATTGTGTTTCTTGAATAAAGAAACCATACTTTTTTGAAAATCAGTTCTGAGAGCTACATTCACTGTAGAAGGGGTGGAGTTATGAGGTTTGGTTGACAGTTTGAGGATTCAATGGACTTTTGTCACAAGCTCTTTTACATCCTTTTCTTTGGTTAAATATAAACCCACATACAGGCGTAAAAAGGGTGACTTATGGAATTGAATATATGAATAAGTGATTATGGAAAAATAATTAATTATTACAAAAAATAAAAAAGCAACTTTTTATCCCACAATTGACCCTTCGCAAACAGTATGATTGACAGGCGATCTGACCAATCATAACCCCGAATCCGCTATTTTGTCTGACAAAGCAGTCAGGAAAGTTAGTAGATTAATGTTGGTGAACTTGAACTTGAAAAATTGTGTGTACTCACGTCTTTCCGCGCTTGAAACAACATTCCTTCTGATGTTCATTCATGTTTATTTGATGCTATAAATGAACTAGTATGAAGAGATGATAATGTGTCGTGACAGCGATCTGTCACGACACATTAAAGAGACACTATATGGTATTTATTGTTTAAACTTCTTTAAAAAATTACGATATATTAAATAGGAAACTGTTTCATATGTCTGTCGACACGCTGTCAGTGTCCTCTTTGCTCCGGGATGTATTTTTCACTCTGTGAGAACATGATGTGTGGCGTGTGAGCGCATGGCTTGTCGGAGAACAGTAACAGTAACTAAAGGGGGCGGGTCTTTGCGAAGGGTCAATTCTGACTTTTTTTCTTGCAATTGCGTGATATCAACTCACAATTGCAAGTTATAAAATTATAATTGTGAGATATAAACTTGTAATTATTCTTTTTTTATTTATTTATTCTGTGGTGGAAACAAGTTTCCATATACCAATAGCATTGATTTTTTAAAATAAAATAAAACAAAAATAAT
Organism: Zacco platypus; assembly: GCA_038088235.1. Lineage (NCBI taxonomy): Eukaryota > Metazoa > Chordata > Actinopteri > Cypriniformes > Xenocyprididae > Zacco > Zacco platypus. The sequence continues at coordinate 6,481,301 of CM076072.1, forward strand.
GAAATAGAGATACAAGGTTTCCACCTGATGCCGACAATATATTCTTAACTGTAGAGCATTTATTTTATTTTATTTATTTCTTTTTGGGATTTGGTAATTATCCACGGCACACTGGGAAACACTGAACTAGTGGTATGAATCTGAAAATATAGCATGTGAAAATAACGGAATTAAAAAGTCATTTATTTTAAAATAAATTAATAATTATTTCAGATGTAGTACATTTCATCCATGTAATTAAGGAATGTTGTTTATAATAAGTCCACTTCAGGAGGATGATAAAAAATTAAACACTAAATTTCATTGTTAAATTATGTGTTTTGAGCTATTAAAGCAGCCTCAGGGCCTGACACCAAACACAACATGAGCGTTAAATATATCTTGTGTGTTTGTGCATGTTTGCTCATGAAGAGAGAGAGAGAGAGTGATAGTGAAAAAGAGAGATTACATACCATTTACAAAGACAATATGCTCAGCGTCTCCACATATTTAGCCCGTGGTCAGTGGTAATCTACTCAGTTATCAGGCTCACAGTGGATCAGCTGTGGACAGATTAAACACAGAGGTTATCCAGACACTGTCATGCCTCTATCATTTGATCATCATTTCAATTCCATTCCCATACTCTAGTGGATTCATAATGAAAACAGAAACATGATAACAGCATTCCGAAGTCCTGATGATGATGATGATGGCCTTATTTGCATATCCATTAGCATGCATATATATTCTGCTCACTGTAAATGCAAACACCAGTCTCCAGGAACACAGAAATGAAAAAATGAATAATTAGCAAACCAGGGACACTCAGACTCCTGAAATGCACTAAAATATTGAATCACAATCGGTTATGCAAGATTCCATTAACATCACTATTTCTAAACACGCTTCTAAATGCTCCGTTTCTAAAATTCTCCCAAGTGGCAATATTTATAATTTTCAGCACATCTGCTCAGTACATACAGTATTCATGCCACAATAATGATACAAAAATGGCTCTGTAACTGTTATGAAATTATTAGCAACCTAGGCTTCACTCTCCTTCACTTGTCAGAGTCTGCTATCAATAGACACTGAATTATTGATAGACCAAACGATCAAAATTCAATGGAAAATTTATATAATAACATGGGGATCGAAACTCTCTTTCTCTCTTTTTTTGCTTTAAATGTATGTGTGTCTCTCTCTGAGAGGGAATTCTAGTGTTTTGATATTAACTGAGGTACTGGCATGATATTCTTATGAACATCTGGTCTCAGTGTAAATATATTTCAGGACACAGGAGAAGTTATAACCTACTTAGTCTCATGTAGCCAGAATTTCAACTGAATCACATATGGTCAAGTCCACATAGCCATTTGTTCTGGCCAAGAACCGCCTACTTAGACAGCAAAAACCAATCACAGTGGCTCTTCACAGTGTTTTTTTTGGCTCTAAATTTAGTAGTTTTCTGAGAGAAATATACAACTCTGCCTGTTCTGCTTGCCTAGTCAACTTGTTATTAAGTGCATCAAACAAAATTCTGGGTCACACTTTAGTTTAGGGTCCTCCAACTTTTTCCTCAATAAACTCCTAATTACTGCTTATTAACAGTTCGTAAGACAGTTGTTAAGTTTAGGTATTAAGGGATGTAGAATATGGTCATGCAAAATAAGGTTAATATGTGCTTTATTAGTATAAACAGCGAATATCATAGTAATATACATGCTAATAAACAACTAGTTAATAGTGAGAATTGAAAGTCTGAATATTGTTCAGATTTGATTTTACTAAAATTTAGTCTAGACTAAATTTAGTCTTGTCTACACTAAATTCTGGGTTAAAAACAACGCAAGTTGTTGGCACTGATAGCCTAATGGTTAATGTGCAGACATATGGCACAAATGCATTCACGGCGACCCAAGTTCAAATCCCGTCTCAAGGTCCTTTGCGAATCCTGCCCCCGTCTACTCTCTAATGTCCTCTCCAAATAAAGGCACAAAAAGCCCATAAATATAACTTAAAAAAAACAAATCCAAGTTGGGTTAAAAATGGACAAACACAGCGAATGGGTTGTTTTAACCCAGCAGTTGGGTTATAGGATTGCCCAACCTGCTGGGTAGTTTTATTTAACTCAACTATTGTTTAAAAATTACTATATGGCTGGATAAAAATTATCCCAAAATATATGCTATTTTTTACCCAGCATTTTTTAGTTTTAAATTCTGCTATCATATCTTGTGCATAATTTACAGCTACTTTTGCATTTTATTTTGATTTAATTTTATAGGTAAAGCCATAATTGATCAGAATGTCAATTTAGCTCAATTAAATAAAAAAATCGATTCAACACTGGGTTAAATTCAAATACTGGGTTAAATACAGGTTTGTTTTTTTTATTTAACTTTATTTAACTATTGTTTAAAAATTACTGCTTGCTTAAAATGAACCCAAAATATGTTGGAAATTAACATTTATTAATATGTTTAATAAAAGTACATTTATTAATAAGTTTAATGAATAATAATTAAACAATAAACATGTATTAAATTGCTTATTAATAAACATTCACCTTTTGATTATTATTTTTGCCTCTAGTAATTATGTGTCTGATTTTCAATTTCCAACCTATTTTGGGTTCATTTTAAGCGAGCAGTACAGTAAATTCTAAACAATAGTTGAGTTAAATAAATCTACCCAACATGTTGGGCAAACATTTAACCCAATCGCTTTTTAAAACAACCCAATCACTGCTTTAAACAACTCAACCGCTGGTTAAAACAACTTAACCGCTGGGTTAAAACAACTCAATCACTGGTTAAAACAACCCAATCACTGGTTAAAACAACTCAACCGCTGGTTAAAACAACCCAATCACTGGTTAAAGCAACCCAATCACTGGTTAAAACAACTCAACCGCTGGTTAAAACAACCCAATCGCTGGTTAAAACAACCCAATCACTGGTTAAAACAACTCAACCGCTGGGTTAAAACAACCCAATCGCTGGGTTAAAACAACTCAATCACTGGTTAAAGCAACCCAATCACTGGTTAAAACAACTCAACCGCTGGTTAAAACAACTCAACCGCTGGGTTAAAACAACCCAATCGCTGGTTAAAACAACCCAATCACTGGTTAAAACAACCCAATCACTGGTTCAAACAACTCAATCACTGGATAAAACAACTCAATCGCTGGTTAAAACAACCCAATCGCTGGTTAAAACAACCCAATCACTGGTTAAAGCAACCCAATCACTGGTTAAAACAACTCAACCGCTGGTTAAAACAACTCAACCGCTGGGTTAAAACAACCCAATCGCTGGTTAAAACAACCCAATCACTGGTTAAAACAACTCAACCGCTGGGTTAAAACAACCCAATCGCTGGTTAAAACAACCCAATCACTGGTTCAAACAACTCAATCACTGGTTAAAACAACTCAACTGCTGGGTTAAAAGAACCCAATCGCTGGTTAATACAACTCAATCCCTGGTTAAAACAACCCAATCGCTGGTTCAAAAAACTCAACCGCTGGTTAAAACAACCCAATCGCTGGGTTAAAAAAACTAAATTGTTGATTAAAACAACCCAATCACTGGTTAAAACAACTCAACCGCTGGCTAAAACAACTCAACTGCTGGGTTAAAAGAACCCAATCGCTGGTTAATACAACTCAATCCCTGGTTAAAACAACCCAATCGCTGGTTCAAAAAACTCA
>CM076072.1:7090000-7297500 GCA_038088235.1 Zacco platypus
GTATAGGACTTTCTTGTTTCTGACGAAGACAATCGGTGAAATATTAATAAATACCCTGACGGATCAGAGCTTATAATGGCAGTAAGCGTTGCCAAACGAGTATGAGCTGAAGAAAGTGGGTTAATAAAGGCCTTCTGAAGCGAAGCGATGTGTTTGTGTAAAATAAATATCCATATTTAACAAGTTATGAAGTAAAATATGTAGTTTCCCCCAGACCGCCTGGCGTATTCTTCAAAAAGCTTACGCTGTACGTCCTACACCTTCCCTATTCAACTCACGCGACGCCAGTTACGTTGTTTCCGTAATTTGAATACGGAAGGTGGTCTTGCGAAAGCTAGTATATATATATATTTTATTTTTTTACACAAACGCATCGCTTCGCTTCAGAAGGTCTTTATTAACCCTCCGGAGCCGCGTGGAATATGTTTATGATGGATGGATGTGGATGGAGACACTTTCTTCAGCTCATACTCGTTTGGTAGCGCGCATTACTGCCATTATAAAGCTCGGATGCGTCAGGATATTTATTAATATTTCTCAGTTTGTCTTCGTCGGAAACAAGAAAGTCATATACACCTAGGATGGCTTGAGGGTGAGTAAACCTTATGCTAATTTTCATTTGAAAGTGAACTAATCAGTCTAAACTTGACATAAATTTGTCCCTCAAATCTGATTGGTTGATTGGAACGATTGAAGACCTTTATTTTAGAGTGTACCACAAAACCCAATAAACTGCTTAATGTAAGTGTCAATCGTTGTGTGATTTGCAAAGCAAGTACATTATTACCAAGTACAGAAAGGATTTTTTTTTTTTTTTAAAGATTTACAAGAAACAGCACTGATATCAAACATTCATGACATCAAACTGACTGTATTAACTGTCTACAGAGGTTTTTATACAGTATTATATGCTTTCCTCTCTGTTTTGATATGCCCCAGTGTCTGGCACTCTCATGTTTTCATCACAGTAATATACTTCTTGAGTAATATGCTGAACTGTTAAAGCACTATAAGATTGTATGTCAATTTACTATATTGATAGAAGGAGGGGCTGCAGTCAGGGACGGGTGAAGGAGGAACAAAAGCGTTGTATGCATCTATGAGATGAGAAGCACAACAGACTCTAGTCTCAGACCACAGCTTAAGGCTTCAATGGGAAGTGCACTAGTAAAACATCAGATTTAGAAGGAAAAGGCATTAAATAGAGGTATTGTTTGGATTACTGGAGTATTTTAAATATTAATATGAGCAAAGTAATGACAAAAATCCCCGCTGTTTGTTGGTCTCTGTTTCAGTAACTGTAAATCTGTGGTTGAGGAAAGTTTCTCTGCAGCAGCAGTGGGGAGTGTTGAATGAGCGAGAGCTGGGAGAAATCACTGTCACACATGACCTCCATCCCCCTGCGTGACAGTAAAAGCTGTAAGTCTCAGTGTATAAAATATAAAGCTTTAAATGTGCAAAAGTACAGTAAAATTTCACACCTGGCTTGCAATTTGAGATTATGTTAAGGGATGTTAAATGTCAGAACTGTTTACGTCTGAATCTTGTTTAACTTATAAATATTTATTGTCCACTTTTCATCTTAAAGATTTTAAAAAATATAGCATTTGCCCAAACATGAAGGGTTGTAACTGTACTTCTACTGGACCCACAAAGAATGGACAAATGGATTAACGCACACATTTGTTTCACCATATTAGTGACTTTATATCAGATTAATGAATCACCTTACCCAACCCCTACCCTAAACCTATTTATAGGCCTTTTAAACTAGCGAGGACCAGTAAAATGTCCTAACTAGTTGGTTGTCATAATATTTCACTATATAAGTGAGGACATTTGGCCCTTACACACACAAACGTTGGGTTACCAATTTTACTTTTTTTAATTTTACAAGTTGTTTTTCTCATGGGGACCAAAAACATTGTCGTCACAAGGCCAAAAATTTCTGGTATTATGATCTAGTGACATTTGTTCTATATTCCAAAGATCTATTGTTGTTATAATGCTAGTTATTTATACTATCTATATATCTATATATATTATACTATTTATACTGTAGTTATTTATACTACTAGTATAATGTACTATGCTAGTACATTATACTAACCCACATACTAACCCTGACAGAAAACTTTCTGCATTTTTTAATTTATATATATATATATATATATATATATATATATTTCTGTATATATATACACACACACACACAAACATAAATTATATATATATAATTTTTTTTTAAATGCAATTAAATACAATTTTTACAAATGAGGTCTTCCCTAAAATGAGAATGTTGTCAGATTTAACACTTCTGGGTACAGTTTTGTCTCCATGATTAAGTAGATCGACACATACTGTACACACAATGGTGACTTCTATTGTTTTTATATATAGCTAGTTACAAATTTGGTAACCTAAACCTAATGTACACCCTACAGAAAATTCTTCATTTTTACAATTTTAAACATACAATACAACTATTATTAGGCCATTATTATTTGTCCCCCAATTTATATATATATATATATATATATATACACACACACAGGTTTGTTTAGCTATCTTAGTAAGGACATTGCATAGACTTACTTTGATTTTATATCAGGTCAATGATATTTTCAATCACCTAACCTAACCCCCACTCCTGTCACAGAAACATGTGACCATCACTAGATTTCAACATTTATATAAAAACCTCTTTTGGCTGATTTAAAACTAGTGAGGACCAGTCAATGTCTCTCTAGTGGGTTGTGAAAGCATTTCACAATAAAAGTAAGGACATTTGGTCCTCACAAGAATAATTAAAAAGCACACACACACACACACACACATTTTTTAGATTTGCTATTGCTGTTAAGAGTTGCTTTATCGATACATTTGTCTTGAATTAACCCGTTTCCTTTTTATATGTTTTAATGAAAATGAAATGAGTGGAGCGAGATGAGTATTTTGTAATATAAGTAAAATTGATTTCCACAATAAAGTCGTTTAAAAATGGTAAAATGTCCATGTTTGGTGTTAAAAAACACCCAGTATGGGGTTGATTGTGACACCTCTCTGTGTTTCACAATTACTTACGCAGTTTACGAATAAGTTGTAGATTTATAAACGGCATTAATTTGCAGCAGACAAACATGGAAATGAAATATTAAAGTTTGAAACATACAGTGCAGATACGGACGTGCTACAACACTCGTGGGTCTTAATGCGAAGAAAAGCGCAACACTTAACAATCCCTGCCTGGGAAAACACCACACGAGTTTGAAGCGCTGCATTACAACTAATCAACAAGTGTATGAGGGTTTATTCATGATGAATGCCATCACGAGACACCAAAACAGCACTCTCTGGCGCGCGCGTCTTATCGGTCCAAACTCTCGCGTCCACACCTGTCCCCTGCGCGCGACATCTACCCACATGCACCTGCTCGCTGGACATATTCGATGTCATCATTCGGCAAATGCAAAGTGAGTTCAAACAACTGACTTCCACTAATCCCCAACATCACCCTCTTACCATGACAGCGGTCAGCCTCGCCTCTCCTCGGGAAGCCGAAGGGATTCCTCCGCTTTATCCGTGATCATTCGCCAAAGCTCCACATTTCGGACCTACATCGCGGTGGCACGCGCAGCCGAGTGGATGCGCGTGGGAGACCAAAAGCGAGATCAGACCTTCTGGTGGTGATCAGAGTTTTTTCTCTCTCTCTCTCTTTCTCAAAACTGTACGCAAACGCACGTGCAGGTGATCCCGAGTGGTTCACATTGAGTTGTGAATGACCTCCCCCCCACTCTCCTTTCTATAAAAGAGCAGTTGTATTGAACGTCTGATCTTCTCGACGGTTTGGAAACACGTCGACGTTTGACGGCAGCGCGCGTTATTGTAATACACCCTCTCGTGCCTTCACACACACACACACACACACACAACTTTAGATCAAGAGCAAAACTATTAGCGCTTTAAGGCTTATTTTTTTATTACTCAAAACTGAATGTATGAATAATTACAATAAGCAAATAAAAAGACCGCGTGGAGAGGAACGGAAAGACACGAACGGAGATGAAAGGAAGAAAGAACGAAACGGAAAAGAAAGGAAGGGTAAAGGAAAAGAAAACGAGGAGGGAAAATTTTCTGCACTTAATGAATAAAATATCGGTAAGTCTTCAGCATAATAAGATTAGCTTGAACCTGTTTAATCCCACCCACCATTTGTGAGGAAAAATTTCTTTAGAGTTGAAAAGGTCTAAAAAGAAGTTGTTGCAGTATTTAAAATACAGAGTTCCGAGTACAAAAGACGACAGACAGACTTTCCATTATGTTTGACGACTTTGTTAAAAATACATCCACTTAGAAACCACCAACTGCGCTGTGATTCCGCGCGCGCGCGCGCGCGCTCTCGCACATTAAATTGCACGTGAGCGCTCATGCAATCTGAAGCTCGTGGAATTATGCAGTGGCGGGAAGCGTGTACGCGGAGGTTCACCGGGTTGATCAATCCTTCCCTCCAGGCAGCGTCTTTTTACCGTTGACAATTTACCTGAACATAAAAAATGCACATATGTTCAAGATATATTTGTAGTTGTCGATTCTTTTACAATTAACTGTAATTAAATAAATTCAATGTGCTTAACAGCTACATCAGTAGCACGATGATTTACTAATGTAGACCGTTTTTTTTTTTTTTTTTTTTAAATGTTTGTGAATTAAATGTTAGTTAACTAGTTAAACAATCGTCCCGATTGTTTCTGAAATAGCTTGACTGTTCGTTTGGACATGAGCAGATATAAATGTTGGAGAGACCGAAGCAGACCTAAATGTTGGTTTTAAAGGGACAGTTCACCCAAAAATGAAATTCTGTCATTTACTCACCCTCGAGTTGTTTCAGACCTGTATGAATTTCTTTGTTCTGCTGAACACAAAAGGTGATATTTAGAAGAATGTCAGTAACTATACGGTTGTGGGGAACCATTGACTTCCCTAATATGGAAAAAAAAACAAAAAAATACCATGGAAGTCAATGGTGTCCCACAACTGTTTGGTAACAGGCATGTCTTTTGTGTTCAGCAGAAGAAAAATTCATACAGGTTTGGAAGAACAAATGTTCATTTTTGGGGTGAACCATCCCTTTAATCTGGTTATGGCATTTAGGTTAATGTGTTTACATGATGCTTGCATACAAAAAAAAACACCAAATGGGGATTATTATCAGAATAGGCCTATTCATGTGCATGCAAATGCAAGAGAAAGCAACATATGAACTACTAGTTGAGTTTTGAAAATTATTCCAGTAATAAATCATAAATAAATGTCAGCTGATAATTTCAGATAATTATTACTATTAAAACAGGACGGAGGAAAATAAGCGTTTGCGATTTTGAAAAAAAAAAAAAAACGTTCAGAGATAAAATATTCATTTGTGCTAGAACAAAGTATGAAGCAAATATGTGGGTGCACTGTCATGTCTATCGCTCTGAAATTTGTCACATTCCTTTCACTGACGTTTCAGCTGCCAACGTCAACGGAATGATGTTCAAGCATGTTGGTTTTTCCAGCTAGTTTTTGTTTTTCGGGGAGAAAATGCATAACATTTTAGTCAAACCTAATGGTCCAAAATGCAGCAGTCCAACTGTACATACCGGAATTAAAAGCACAATGCCACTGACAGAACCAGCCGTGCCGAACGATTTTAAACCAGAAAAGCATATCTGGCAAGACTCTGAAGCTCTGTTTTGTGTTACGCGTATTAAATATTCCAGAAGCCAACAGTCAGGCACAGGGTTGTAACTGTACTTCTACTGGACCCACAAAGAATGGACAAATGGATTAACGCACACATTTGTTTCACCATATTAGTGACTTTATATCAGATTAATGAATCAGATTAATGAATCACCTTACCCAACCCCTACCCTAAACCTATTTATAGGCCTTTTAAACTAGCGAGGACCAGTAAAATGTCCTAACTAGTTGGTTGTCATAATATTTCACTATATAAGTGAGGACATTTGGCCCTTACACACACAAACGTTGGGTTACCAATTTTACTTTTTTAATTTTACAAGTTGTTTTTCTCATGGGGACCAAAAACATTGTCGTCACAAGGCCAAAAATTTCTGGTATTATGATCTAGTGACATTTGTTCTATATTCCAAAGATCTATTGTTGTTATAATGCTAGTTATTTATACTATCTATATATCTATATATATTATACTATTTATACTGTAGTTATTTATACTATGCTAGTACATTATACTAACCCACATACTAACCCTGACAGAAAACTTTCTGCATTTTTTAATTTATATATATATATATATATATATATATATATATAGCCTATATATATTTCTGTATATATATATATATATATATATATATATATACACACACACACAAATATAAATAATATATATAATTTTTTTTTAAATGCAATTAAATACAATTTTTACAAATGAGGTCTTCCCTAAAATGAGAATGTTGTCAGATTTAACACTTCTGGGTAGTTTTGTCTCCATGATTAAGTAGATCGACACATACTGTACACACAATGGTGACTTCAAACCTAATGGTCCAAAATGCAGCAGTCCAACTGTACATACCGGAATTAAAAGCACAATGCCACTGACAGAACCAGCCGTGCCGAACGATTTTAAACCAGAAAAGCATATCTGGCAAGACTCTGAAGCTCTGTTTTGTGTTACGCGTATTAAATATTCCAGAAGCCAACAGTCAGGCACACAAAGAAAAATACTATTATTAAAAACAAATCAAAAGCCTCGCATTCATCATTTACTACAATCATATGCTTCCCAGAGACTGCATATTACAGAACAAACTTGTGCCGTGCTTGGTAAATGGAACTTGCCAAATCAATATAGTAAATTACATATCTTTAATAAAAAAAAAAACCCTAAAAAGGCAACAGGCAGGCAGTTTCTTGGTTATTGGTTACATTTTATTCTATGTACAGTAATTTGTTATAAATATAATACATTTTTTTTTTTTTCAGAAAAGCAGTCATGTAGATACATTTAAATAACAGTTTGATCATAGTAGTGGAGATGACTGAGAGCTGAGGTGGTGGGGGGGGATGATTGGTTTGTAGAAAATTAAAAATTTCCAGAGAAAACAGCACAGCCCACCCACACAAAGATGCACAAACAAAAATATGCTCTCAAACCGTGACTTTTATTCTCTTGGTGTACTTATAGGTCCTTAAAAGTCTCTGCCGTTTTACTGGGCAACATGGATTCTGCCATTTCCTCACTGGATTACGAACATTAAGATGGCTCCTCGTTTGGACTTCACCAATCCCACTGGCTTCTCATAAGGTGATGTTAAGTCGCAGACTGACTGAATAAGGCAGAATACGCCGTCCTTTCAGCAGTCGCAATGTTCTCAACCGCAGCTCATCAGGTTACAGTGTTTCATCTTCTGGTTTTAAGATGGCACTGGAGATGTTTTTATGTTACTGTGGCAACAGATCGTAGTGGACAACCGTGAGAAAGCCAGCAGGGCGGTATGAGGCAGAGATGCACAGCCATTTACATTACCACATGTTTGGGATCTTGAACAAAAGTAGTTCTAAAAACAAAAATATTTCATAAAACAAGCAAAAATCATCATTATCATCATCATCATCATCATCATCATCAAAAAAAAAAAAATACATGTCTGACACGAGAGAGGTAAATTAACATGAGATCCAGTCACGCTTCAGGTGCATTTAAGACAAAACATCTAGAGTTTGTTTGTGTTTAGCTCACCAGGGCAAGCACATCAGATGCAGTGTTAAGATGAAATATTTGTGTTCAAGTCTTTTTAATGACTTATCTCTCTCTCTCTCTCTCAATTAGATTTTGCTTAAGCAAGAAGTAGAAAAATCTTGGACTCTGGTCTGTTTAATTTATTTAGAGGTGGGCTGAGAACAGGGCAACACTGTGGAGTTACTCAAACGTTGTTGATGATAATAAGCGCAGGCATGGCGCTCTGCTGGCTGGTCTCACACATAGCGCTGGTCTGTGCCAACTTGGCGAAAACACGAGGTGTACCCAAATTATAAACTCCAGCCTGGAAGAAACAGGCTTTCAAGGAAAGCCTGTAGACCTCTTGTGCTTGGAGTTGCAACTTATATTGGGTCTGGCCCAGCCAGCTAAAAGAACCATGCACTTCCAGTGACTCCGGGCTGCATAAAGAGACAACGAGAGTGTGAGACAAATACTCTCCATATTTATAACATTTGGACTTTAAGGCCCCGGTATACTCATGGTGAAGTTCTTTAGTTCTTCGCTTAGGGGTAAAAAGAAGTTCAAAATACGTGACCAGCGGTATAATGTTAGTGAACTGCTGAGAGCGGCATTTAGATGAATATGTAAATATGCGCCGCACGCTTTCAATAAGAATACAAACAACAAAAATGAGAGCGCTGAGAAACTGGAGTTAAAGGGTTAGTTCACCCAAAAATAAATTATTCCATGATTTATTTACCCTCAAGCCATCCTAGATGTATAAGACCATCTTCTTTCAGACGAACACAATCAGAAAAAAATATCTTGGCTCTTCCAAGCTTCATTATTTTAGTGATTGGCGCTCTCGATTTTGAAGCCTCAAAAAGTGCATCCATCTATACTAAGTTATTCATATTGCTGAAGGGGATTAATAAAAGGCAAAGCGATGGGTTTTCTAAGAAAAATATTCATATTAACAATTATAATAACTAGCTTCCGGCAAAACGGCTGCATGCATTGAGTTACGCCAAAAGAGTGGCCGCTAATGCAACAAATGACGTAGGATGTAGGAGTAAGCATAAGCTTAAAAGCCTCTTGCTGTTCACACAAATAGTGCTGGGCAACAAACTCAAGCTCCTCTACTCTTATATTGAAATCCTCTGACATTTCTATTTAAAAATTCTTGTTTTCGATTTAATTTTGTTTTGCTCCATCTTCTGTGCTCCTCATTACGTCATGCATTGCGTCAAAGGTTATGCTTCCGGCTTAAGTCAACTTGCATACGGATGTTTGCTGAAAGCTGGTTATTTGAATATATATAGATGGATGGATATGCTTTTTTGGGCTTCAAAATTGTGAGAAGAGCCAGGATATTTTTTCACACTGTGTTCATCTGATATAAGAGTTATACACACCTAGGATGGCTTGAGGGGGAGTAAATAATGGGATAATTTTCATTTTTGGGCAAACTATCCCTTTATTAAAATGCATCTGATCATAGCGATGTGGATATGTTTTCACCAGTCGCATTTATTTCGACTATATATCAATATACTGTTTAAAAACAAGCAACTTTACATTATTAAACATGAAAAATAGCATCAGTATCTCTTTCAATTAAATCTACATCATTTTCTACTAAAAATGAGCTCTCGACTTCAACGGACTAACGCCATCTAACGACCAATTCATACGTATTTTTCGAGGTAGCTAATTCGTATGAATTGGTACGACATCACTCATAAAAAATTCATACGATTTGTCTAAACTCCAGTGACGGGTATGTTTGGTGGTAGGTCATTTGTACGAATTCATACGAATTTGACAACCTGTGAAATACATACGATTTAACAAACAAACAAACAAAAAAAAACGTACGAATTTGTACGTTTTTTGCTAAATCGTACACCTATGAGTTGCCAAATGCGTATGAATTAGCCGCCTCGTAAAATATGCACAAATTGCTGTGTGACCGGGTTGGACGAACTGAAGCGAAGAAATGAACCGGAGAAGATTTCCACGTCAAAGAAGGCGGAACCTCAGAGCCACACCAACCTATTATGTCATTTCCAAGGACCAATGGTAGTTCAAAGGTGTTCACCAGCCAAAGCGAACTTTTCCGGAAAGTTTGCCTTGGCAAGCATTTCGAACTTCCAAAACAAACACCAAACGAACTTTGTTTGTTTTCACCTGGTTTTGTTCGTAATGACGTCACATGTCGATTTTGCTTTAAGTATATCGGGGCCTTTAGGGATCAGGAAAAACTGAGATGTACCTGGTCGTTTTATGCCGTAGATCAATGATGACGTCTACCTGAGCCAAGGAACAGTTGGACAATGTCAGGGTGACTGGTACCATACATAAACTAGGGAAGAAAAAGAAGAAAATGTCAAGTACATCAAGATGTAGGTCTAATTCTTGAAATTTCTCCTCTTGAAGCAGTGCTTTGTGCATCCTCCACAAAATTAGTTCTGCACATCAAAATATCGCAAATGTACTTATTGCAATATGAATAATCGCAACAGCTTGTGATATCTGAATTATTTTAATAGGCTACTTCAAAAAGTTGCAAAAAGTCAAACTTTTAGGTTGACGCATATATACTGACTGGACATGCGACTGTTACTTACGTCTGGCTTGCTTAAATGTTAAAAAGCGCAATAAGCTGCAAAAACCAACTAACGCGCTGACATAAGCAAGCACGCAGAAAGCCGTTTCTAAGACAGTGTGCGATCCCAAATACAGTTCGCTTCCGTGGCTTATTACACTCGAACGGTCAAATTACACACCCAGTTATGTCAAAATGCCTGTCTTGGTGAGTATTCATGCAAACAGTCGGTTATGTCTTAAGTGAACAAACAGTTGGGAAAGAGATCGGATGTGTGTCAATGTGTATTAGGTTTTAAAGGGACAGCAGCCTAATACAGTAAACCTGCTGCTCTCAGTCAAAAGAGAAAATCACTTACAGATTTTGACTGAATAACTTTATATATTTAATTCATGTGCAGTTTTATTTCTACATTTGATTATTCATTTTCTGTATTGTTATTTACTTGAATGCTACTGTTAAATAGATCTAATACAGGCCTACCTGAAAAAACTTAAAGCACTGTTTATTGCATGTTCTAATGTTTGTAATTGATTTGTGACATTACTTTTTATGTAATGCTAAAAAACTGCTGATCACTTTCAGAAATTGTAGTGATGCTTTGTTTTTGCAGAAAGAATATGAAACTGAGATATTGGTTTTATCAGTTTACAGTTTTTAAATACAATTGATTTTACACACTTAAAGCATTATCATATCACATTATTTAACAAGTTATTCCATATCGTGCAGCCCTACACAAAAGCAAACAGTTTATTATTTAATTGAAAAATTATATTTATTTTTATTATAATTATTTATAACCTTTCTTACATCTCATGACCCCGTATTGGAACTCAATAATGTGCCTAAGTTTTCAAGCCAGACAAAATTGATTATTCAATTTTAAGATGGAGCTCTCTTGACTTTCATCTGGATATTACTTTGATCAATGGTTCTCATAACTTCTGTTAATCCCATACTGGTGCGTAGCAACTTTAAGTCATTTGTCCTGAAGCACAAATATTGGATGGACTAACCCTCTGCCTCTTGAACCTCTTGAACATTCATTTCATAACACTACAACATGTTTGGTTCAATTTCCTGGCAAAAGATGTTTTAGGTTTTCACTTTCCTGTCCCCCTCCCCACACTAATTTAAAAAAATAAAATCATTTAAAACAATTACATTAAGTGTTTTAAGTGGACATGAAAAAAATGAAAGTATATTTTGTAAAAGCATGTTATAGATCTTACATTAAATGATTCTTTTCATCAAAATGTCAACTGAATTTTCCATTGAAAAAGACAGACCTCAGGTGAAGTATGCTGAACTTCTCAACTCATTTAGTCTGCTGAAACTCTGCTCCTCCACAATCAACCGAGCTCACATTCATTTTGGAGTGCAATGCACATATCTCAAAAATTCAATCAACAATTGATGGATAGAACCCGTAGAAGTCCCGCCCTACACCTTATTTTATTCCGATAATCCATTACACTCGCATGTACGCCACAATACGGAAGAAAAGATTTGTTGCTACATAAACTGGATGTAAAATCAAGTGGGACGTACCGGAAAAAAGCTATTCCGAAGCTACACCTGGTATTAAGATGCGTTTTGATCTATTGGACCACAAGCAGATGAGGCAGACACATACCCGTTCACACCTGGTGTTTTAAACGGTCTCTTTTGTCCATTTTCAACCACTTCAAGGAGAAGGTCTATGGGCAGGTAAACGTATGGGCTTTTTCAGCTCTTTCGACCTAATTAACAAAATAAGCTTGAACAATTTATATATGAACGCACCCGATGACAACTGAAAAACATACAGAGAGCATCAGCTTTCGTTCCTGCTCTGATAGTCGCAAGACCACATCGAATGCGGTGTGTTAGAAATCAGGAATGGAGAAAGAACATTGTGCTTGGTATGTTTTTCCTCTTCAAACCAAACATGGGTCTCCAGCCGACAAAGTTTAAATCCAATCTGGCTAGCGCACTTCCCATAATGTTTACGCATTAGGCCAGTTGATGGTCTTTTGTGGCTCTTTGAATGCATTTGAACACATGAGTGTCTATCTATGAAAGCAATCCGGTCAAATGTGATTTTGACTAACTCTGGAAGTGGTCAAAAGTGGACAAACTCGGAACATTTTACACCTATATTTAGCAGCGTCCACTTTTGATCCGATCGACCAAAACGCAGGTGTAAACAGGGCCTAAAAGTGACTATGCTGCATAACACCGTCTGAAGATATCTGACGTGTAGTATACAGCTATGCTGTGTGGGATTTTTGGCCGGTGAGATATGACTGTAGGCAGGGCCACCCAGCAAAGTGCCATCAAAATAGAAAGCAACAAAGTGAAAGAAATGTCCTGACGCTTGTTTGGTTAGGTCAAAAACTTGACAGTAAAGAGCTTTTAGTGGTTGACACTTTGTCAGATTTGATTTAAGACACTCTGTAAGGTTGTTTATAGTGGCAGGGACTAGGGTCTATACGTTGGTTGTTGATTGGAGGAAAGAAGATCTTAAGTTAAGTGGCATAAATGAAGTCCAGCAAACATCACCAGAGAGAAGTCTGTCGTTTTACCAGAAGATTTGATCATTTTCACCAAAAGTTTTGAAATTGATTAAATATTATGAGCATGCACAGATGAATCATTTGCAATAAGATGCATTTAGAAAATAAATGGTGAGAATTTCTATTTCATACCGTTGCTTGCTGCTTATGTGAGCTTTGAACAGTGATTCATCTCCAATATGTTTTGCATTTAGGTTAGTTTGACTGAGGACAGGCCTTTGTTCCTCACAGAACGACCAAACAAATTTATGTGAGCACATTCGCAAAAATCCAAAACTATGAGTGATGACTGAACGCTCAGAGTGCCATAACCTCGACCTGGTCCAGTTGATCTCAATCTTTCACACTTTAATGCGAACACACCTACTTTACGCGCACCACTGCAGAACTAGGCCAGACAAACGCTCCTGTGGGCGTAACTGTGCATTAGTGTACGTCTATGCAAGTCTTATCACCTCTGAAACACAGTCAGTGGATTTCGGTAAACCAATTCAGGTCTCTTTGAGGTTTTTAAGAGTGTTTGTTTGTGTGCGCTTCACCTCTTTTGTGGGAAGGGATGATCATAAGACTCTGGGTAGTGGAGGCAGGTCTTTATGAGGTGGGAAAGCTGTTCCAGCGAGGGCTTGCTTACAGGAGGTGGAATGTCAGGCTTGAACTTCAGAAGCACCATCTCCTGAGTTTCCTAATGGATAAAAAGCAGAAATGTTATCTGAAAATTGCTTTGTTAAAGAAAGTTTTTCATTTGGTTTAAAGTGCGTATATGGCTGAGAGAAGGGAACAGGTTGGATGAGACTGAATGAACGTAAAAGGGAGAAAAGCACGTGAGTGTTTCTATAAAAAGACTTTGAGATCAACATGTGTGACGCCATTCCCTCACGTGAGGGACTTCCTCTGCCATGAGTGAGTGTTGCTATGCAACGGCGTGCAGAGAGAAATTTTAGACTGGATGGAATCAGGCCCAACAGCAGGAGGGAAACAGAGGTGGAAAAAAATGAATGAACAAATAAACAACTGAAATAACAAGGGAATGAATGAAGAGCTGAAATGGAGAAGGAACGTTGGAAACCAAGAGAGAGACGCTAATGATTTTCAAAGAATTTAAAAAAAAAATCTGTCATCTACTCATCTGCAAGTCTTTTTTTTTTAAAAAGTTGCAAGTTGTCTTAGCAGTTATATTGTTAAAGGGGACCTATTATGCCTCTTTTTACAAGATGTAATACACTCTAAGTCTCAAAATGTGTCTGAAGGTTCTGCTCAAAATACCCCAGATTATTTATTTTACCTTGGTGTAAATGCCCATTTTTGAGTAGAAGGAAAAACGTGTTACTTTCGTGTGTGTATCTTTAAATGCAAATGAGCAGCTGCTCCCCGCCCCACTTTCCAGAAGAGGGTGGAGCCAATGCAACTCGTGCCTCTGACACTCTGCTCAAAATATCCGTTTGGTTTTGATTATCCTTGTGGTCACGCTCATGTGACATTGCAGTTCTTCATCATGAAAGTTCATTTTCATGCGTTTTAAAGCCATAACAGTTTAAACTTCTGATATATGGTTTTCTGAGCGCACACATCTGAATCACGCAGACAGAAAGCTGGCTGTCAGATGGCGCGTCGTGTGAGTATTAAACCAAGTTCTCTTTCACGTCTTATTGCACTTAAACTGTCAAAAATACACAAAGTTCACATAAACACAGTCGGTTATGTCTGTGAAAAACAGCAGGGAAAGAAATCACATGTGTATATCAGATCTGTGTATTAAAGCGACAGCAGTGTAATATACAGCATCTACTGCTGTATATTCTGTTAATATGAACCAAACAACAAATGAAAAACAGAAAATCACTCACTGCTCTTGATTGAATAACTTTAGTAGCTTTAATAAGAATACATTTCTTACTTGAATGCTGCTGTTAAATTCTCTGGGAAGGAGATGAACATGGTAGACTGTGCAGCTCACTGAGGGGGAGGAGCTATGCTAATAGGGCAGAGCCCGTCAGCAGGCGTAGGCAGGGCTTCTGGAACAACTCGTTTAGAGAGACTGTTTAAGATTTTTGGGGATTATTAAAAAAAAAAAAGAGTGGGTGGATTTTTACCATTATAAGCTGGTTGTTTACACTGTGCAGTGAGCACACACATCTGTGTTCAAACACCTTATGAAAGTGAATTTTTCATAATAGGTCCTCTTTAAAGAAAACTAAAAGAACTAAAACATTTTCATAAACAGAAATAAAAAAAAACTAATGTAACTGGGGAAAACTGAAACTAACTAAAGTCTCAAGCTCACCGTGGATGGAATTATTTGCTCAAAAAATACACTTATTAAAATAAAAATATTTTCTGTTTTTTTTTTATTTTAGTATATATTTTAAAATTTAATTTATTCCTGATGATCAAAGCTAAACTTTCAGCATCATTACTCGAGTCTTCAATGTCACAAGATCCTTCAGAAATCATTCTAATATGCTGATTTGATGCTCAAGAAACATTTCTGATAATCAATGTTGAAAATAGTTGTGAAGCTTAATATTAGTGGAAAATTTTATACAATTTTGATGAATAGAAATCAACAGCATTCATTTTAAATAGAAATATTTGTACCATTATGAATGCCAACTGCCACTTTTAATGCATCCTTGCAGAATAAAAGTCTTCTTTCAAAACCAAAACGTAATGGCCCTAAACTTTTGAACATTAGTGTGGGTTTAGAATGACACAAAGGTGAGTAAATGATGACAGAATGTTATTTTCTAAGTGAACCGCTATTTTAATGCACAATATCATACTTGGCATGTACTGCACTTACAATGCATAGTCATCAAATCAGCAGGGAGCTGTCATTTAGTACAAAACACCCACACAGAACTCCAATTCCTTCACCTTGATAATACCATATATTAAATCCTTGTGAACACACACACACACACACACACACACAGACAGTCCTGCTTTTTCTGCTGCTTCTTTTCCTCATTACAGAGCTACAACAGGCAAGACAATTCTCCGCAGAAAACATCTGTAAACACATTAACAGTCTGTATATTAATCTACAGATTGAAAGAGAGTAATCTCTAGTCTGGAAAGCCGGCACGCAGATCCAAACGCAGACACACGAAGGTCAAAGCCTGTCTCTCTGTGCTGTCTGGCTCTCTGACCGTTTAAAGCACCTTAGAATGAATCCATCTTCATAAAGAGGCAGACTCACTTATAATGCTCTCAAAGTCACTTTGCTTTTCCACTCGGTCTCAGAAGGAGAAAATAGAAAGTCAAATTATGAGAGGAAGACTTGAGCGAGAGCCAGAGAGGAGGACTCGGTATTATCTTGTATTTAAGGGCTGTACGCACTTCTCTAATCATGGTGTAGGGATTTAAAGTGTATTTGTCAAATATTGAGCAGCATCATACAACCTAATTTGCAGTACACCCACTGAAATGAAACTATCAAGGCCAGACACCTCAAAAGGAAACTGATCTAATGTTAGAAAAAGAAAGGGATAGAGACAAAGTGCATGGTTCGAAACGTTGAAAAAAAGATGCGTAATGCGAAGGTCAAAAATGTCCATCTGTGATGGGCTCTATTAAGTTTGGTGTGCCTTAGGAGAAGTCTGGGTTCTTTTGAAGCGCTCACACATTTTAGTGAACCACTCTGAGACCCCTGAGAAAGTGTTAAATCCCACCAAATGTTCAATTTACTGAATGTCACAGAGTTTTTGCAAGAAACAAGCATATTAAATAGAAAGTTCTGCCATCATTTACTCACCTTCCAAACTAGTAAGACTTTCGTTCATCTTCAAAACACAAATTACCGTATTTTCCGCACTATAAGGCACACCTAAGAGCCTTAAATTTTCTCAAAAAACGGTTGTGCGCCTAATAATCCGGTGCGCCTTATGTATGCACTGAGTTCCAAAATCTGTAAAAATGTTGTTGTACGACTTTGGTAAGTGCTCCGCTTGATTGACTGTCGGACCATTTCCTGCTGACACAGGGACGTAATACGTACACTACATACGCTGGCAGCGATAAACCAATCAGAGAACATTACGTAATACGTACAGTACGTACGCTTACCTCCGCCACGCCTCCAGTAGGTATATTACAGGTATGCTGCAAAACAACATTTGTTTGTTTAAGGACCCCCAAAAATTGCACCAGTGAAGAGACATGCTTACGAGGTACAATTCAAACTACAGGCTATCAGTTACGCGGATGAGACAGGATGTTTTCTTCCATGCATCACCGTCCCTGTTGATCTGCGACTCCATGCTTCCGTTACCTTTTTTTTGTAGACCGTATGTTTATGATGCGCCTTATAATACGGTGCGCCTTATGTATGGGTTAAGTACAGAAATAGACCCCATAATTGAGACTGCGCCTTATAATCCGGTGCGCCTTATGGTGCAGAAAATACGGTAAGCCATTTTTAATGAAACCTGAGAGATTTATGTCAATTCCAACAACTTTGACACTTCATAAAGCTCATATGGACATTGTAAAAAATCTATATGAAGTCATCTTACAAAAACACAAGTGTGTCCGACTACGTCCTGCATAACATCAAACCACGCCCCCTACAATGAAACTACAGAGTCCCTCCCTCTGAGATCACTGATGACGTCACTAGTACTGCTCTTCTTCTACTTAACTTCCTTCACTTTATAAGCTTCTCTATCGCCAGCAAGTGATGACACGCCGAAGTCACCCTGCTTGTTTTCATCAGTTCTTAAAAGTATTTTAATTATGAAACTCAAATATTTTTTTTTAATGGAAGGGATAAGTTTAACTATAATTATCATGAGTCTGTTTTAATTTGATAGTATAATTTATTTTATGTTTTACTACATAGCTGTTATTTCATAATTAATAAGATTCGTAAGCAATATAAGCTCGTCTTACAAACATTTCATACATAAAACATAAAAATGTGCTTTTAAAAGATTGTTTGAGTCAATGACATCCAAACATATTTCTTCAATGGAGACGTAACTTCTTTGCAGTGGAGTGGTTTGTAGTACTGCAACATGACCCTTCAACATGTACACACAGAACTCATCAAATATGGTAAACAGAAACAAACCTCATTGGTTCTTGCAAGTATGTTTAAGCCTCTATTTACCATATTTGATGTGCTCTATGTGCATCAGATAAAGTGATGTCAAAAGACTTGGATTAAACTACTTGATTCACGTGTATTGCTTTTACCATCTTTTTACTATCGTTTTGAAGTGCCAAAAGTGTTAATGGAATGAACTCTCAATGGAAGGTCAGAAATCTCTTTAGGTTTAAGGAAAATTAATGGCACTATAGTATTCGTCAAAGCAGTAAACTACTTTTTTGGCTTCCACAAAAAGTATCCAGGTCTCCAATAGAATCACACACAATGATCAGCTTCAAGGTCTTTCTCTTCCATTTTATCTATCCTCGTGCCGTGAGCACCAAAGAAACTTCCTTCCAACCTTCACCCTTACTCATAAAAAAGCCAGAGGATTCGTGCACTTTCCCCCACACTGCAAGGTCAGGAGACTGAAATTATTTCTCTTTTAACATTCTTCAAAGTGCCTTTATAACCACCCATGCCCTAGAAAAGTAGCAAGGCTCTGATACACTCCCTACACATCGAACACATAAAAACGACTTGAAGCAAGAGTGTCAACAAATGCCCAAACAATTCTGATTTCCATGACGTGAACTATACCAGAGATGAAAACAGCCCTGAATTAAAATCTCTTTGACCTCTTTAAGTCCATCAGAGATCAAACGAACACATGATAAAGTCTTTCAGGCAAGGCAAGCCTTTAGTGGCACTTCAGTGATTTAGTTCAGCGCTCAAGTGCGTTATCTTGAAATAACCATCTGCCAGTTCGGATGAATCAATCGGTGATGAATCGGTTCACAAAAATTCAATAAAATTTGATTTCCTAACCTACTTTATAGAGACAGACGTTCTAGTTTGACTACCGCAGGTTCAATTAGACTTGCAGCGTTAGATTAGAGGGCAAAAATTAGATAGCCAGATCATTTGTAGGGCCCAAATTTGCAATTAAATTTAAACATTTGTATAAAGTAATATAAAGTTTTGAGAATTGTTCCTTTTTCTTACTCTTTCCCAAGAGAGATCTTTCACTAACACACCCAAAAAATATGGGAATGGTGTATATTAGCACCAATAGAATATAAAGCACCCACGTGAAAAGCTGAATAGCAAAAGAGTGTCATTGTGAGATAGTGTAATGTATGTGCAGTACCTCTTTCTGCGAGAGCGAGCAGGCCTCTTTGCCAATGGTTTGCAGTGCAACATGAAGCTGCCCCTCTAAAATGAGCTGTTTGTTATCCTCCACAACATATGCCTAAAAAACACATCGTATGATTAATGACAATGACATTCTGACCTCAAACAATGAAGCATCAATAGTGTTACTAAACATTAATTACAACAAAAGGTATGTGAGATAAAAGTCATTAACAGAGTCATTAAGACCAGAGTTAAAAGTCATTAACACCAGTAGTGTTGAAGTCAAGAGCGTTGATCAAAAACCAAAACTTGCCAAGTGCAAAATATTCAAGTCAATTAGTTTAGCGAATAAACATACTGTAAGTTACGGGTAAGTTGGTTGGTAATATTTTTTATGTTCTAATAAAGGGTTTAAACCAGTAGTCCCAGGGGCCAGCTGAACCAGTTGAGGTGCTTACAAACATTTTGTGAAATTACTGATGGAAGGTGAAATAAATAAATAAAATAATTATATAATTATATATATATATATATATATATATATATATATATATATATATTTTTTTTTTTTTTTAATTATTTTATTTATGCAGATTTATATGCAGATTTGGGCTGTACTTCTTACTCTCATGATTTCTGAACAGTCCTCAGGAAACAGAAAGAAGAAGAAAGCGACAAATTATCAAATTTGGTAATTGTGTTATTGTGCTATTTGGTAAATTACTTTCTTAGATATTTAATTAAAACCTTAGGTTAAAATGTAATAATAACAACTATTTTATACACAAATAAATAAAATTGACCCCCAAAAATATAAAAAATAAAAAAGTATATATTTTAGGGGAGTAACAGAACATGTATTCATCCCGAACCGTGAAGGTTCAGTCACAGGCAATTCACACTCCAATCCAGAAGGGGGCTCACCGTAATTTAACGCTGTTTGTCAGCGCAGAATAAGAACAAGTGACCATCTATGTACAGATATGTTTACATGTAATCTCTCAACCGGTGTTTCAACCGTGGAAAGACATCAATAAATCAGCTTGAGAATAATCTCACATAGCATTACATTTACCTCAGGCATTTAGTGTCGACAGCATGTTAGTTCACTAGAGAAATTAACTCTAGGAGCATTTCACTAACTATATGCAGTATATTAGCTTATATATTCATTATATTTACTTAAACTGTTAGTAATATCTTTATTTAATGTTTAAAAACATTTATAATGAAAACAAGTTATGACAGTTACTGTAAATGATTATGTTTCAAAAATGAATTGGAGTAGAAAAACCTACCTTATGTGCAATTTACATGTTTTTTTATTTCAGTGTTGATTAATTATATCTAAAAATAAACAGCAACTGAATTTAATAGTTTGGGCTCTGCTGTTAATGTATAACCTTTAATAGTATAGTAATGTGCAAGAAAAAGCTCCCTGTATGTAGTTTACAGCATTAGCTGAAATAGATTTATTTTACTCTTAAGAAAATGTAAATTATAATTGATTTTTTAAAAAGAGACAATTTGTTCAGTAAACCACTGTTTAATTAAAAAAGAAAAATAAGGAATTTTGTGTTTAGTTTTCTCCCCTTCTGTGACTTCAGTACTGAGGTAAGTACCGAACGGTCATGTTTGTGTACCGTTACACCCCTAATATACTGATATGAGTTACCTTCCAAAGGACGATGATGTCAAGCTCTACTTCACTGCATTTTCTGATGATGTTTCCAACACCTTCATCAGTCCCGCTCTGAGGCGGGTGGCTGTGTCTCTGCATTTGACTAGCACCGCCTGCGGACACGCCTCCTCTCCTGGGTTCAGCGGGCAGACTCCTCCGGAAGAAAAAGTCAGCACATGGAGTGGTAGAGCTGACAATCTAATGAAAGAGGAAGAAGAAAAAAAAAAAGAGAGAAATTTGCACACAACAGTTGAGATGCTGAATGAGGAAGACAGTCAGAGACTCTTAATCAAGAAGTCATTCACAAAAACAAAAAGTGTTTTAGTTCAGTGCTCAAGTGCCTTATTA
Organism: Zacco platypus; assembly: GCA_038088235.1. Lineage (NCBI taxonomy): Eukaryota > Metazoa > Chordata > Actinopteri > Cypriniformes > Xenocyprididae > Zacco > Zacco platypus. The sequence goes on from CM076072.1 coordinate 7,111,157, forward strand.
GAGCTGCACAATTCTGGATAAAATGAGAATCACGATTTTTTTGGTTTCAAATGGGAATTCAATGACTTATTAATAAATGTTTCATTACTGGATGAATCAGTGTTTTTGAACAAATCTTTTGAATGAATGATTCAATGACAAAAATTTTTTAAGTCGCTTGTTGCCACCAGGTGGAATAAGATATAATTGATACAACAGTTATCTGATGCGCCAAGTTAGTTTCAAAAAGGTACTTTGCTCTATTTATCATCAACATCATTGTTTATATACTAACTTAAAACTTTTATCTCAGTACTTCTGTGATAATATGAATATTTGTAACACAGAAATAGGCTAACTAATGTGTGGTTCAAAACTGCTCTCTTTGGCACATCTGAATCTTCCGGTATGATTTTGTCAAAGGTTTAAAAGACGCGAGTGAATTGTTGTCTTTAATAAAATAAGATTGTGTGGGTGCTTGAATAGAGAAAGGGATCTTTTTGCAATTAATCGTGCAGCTCTATGCCTTGCCTTGAGTTCATCGTCTGCCAGTCCGGATGAGTCGATTCACTCAAATTGAATTTCAGTCAGTATCACTGAACTAGTAGTGAGAACAAAAGGGCTTTCTTACTTGTTCGTTGCCAAGGTTGAGGTCGGCAAAGGTGTATTTTTCTGCTGCATCTGAGGTAGCTTAGACATTGTGAACAAAAAAAAAGTCAGCATGTTCAAACCACAGTTTTCTGCGTTTTCATTGGCCGAGAGTAGCTGTGGATGCAGTCATATCTAGGAATTTATTTGATAAAATGTGATTCTATGTGAGTTTATGCACCTTATCTTACAGAATAAGCAAATTGTTTGGAAACCCAGCTGTAGACACGATATAATACTCATGATGGATGTGTTTCCATTGAAGTTTATGCAACTCTAAGGGAATATTCGACATATATATTGGAAGCCTTACCTTCATCTGTTCTGCATCTGGTGGCTTTGAAGCACAGCTTCCCTCTCTCCCTGCTGGCCAGCTTAGAGTCTGCAAACACAACATGAAGTGAAAAAAGAATAGAAAAAAAAGACTAGCGTTTATCCACATGTTCTCAGAAAATCTCTGACAACATCATACACAAAAACAGTTTAGATGTCAAGGGCAGCTAATTAAGCAAGTTCAGAATTTCAAAGTGTATTGATGAATGGCACTTCAAAAGTTTTTCTTGTTTCTTTATTATTGCTTCAAATGACAAGTTTTAATTAGCACACATTAGACCACCTTGAAGAACATATTCAGTATTTTTGAATGCATCTTCAACTCTCAACATAATTGTCATGTAGCTCATGAAAATACATGCAGTTTTGTGTATAAAGGCCCCAGTATATGTACTGTGAAGTTTTATTTTTTAGGGATAAAAAGCTTGAGGTACGTGATGTATTTAATGCCAGGATTGAAGAACATTACTTTATGAAACGGATCGATTTAAAAAAATAAATAAATAAAAAAATCAGCTTTACAGTATTAAACATGAAAAAACAGTGAACAAAAAAAACCTCTCCAGTGTGTCCATATTTTTACTTGGTCCAAACAGAATTCCCGAAACTAAATACAAGCAAACTTGGTTTTGGCCTGATTTTAATTTCTCTGAAATCTCATTTGTGCATATCTAAAAACACAATAAGTAAGATTTTTGGATTATAATGTCCACTAGAGCAGTGTTTGTTGACTTGAGTACTTACATTATCCTAAATGTTTCCAAAAATGTTTAAATCCAGAGAAATGAGCAATATGAATCAGGACACGAACCGTGTCTGTGCTTCACCTATCAATGACATCATACCCGTGTTACCCTCGATTTACGGTTTTATTTTGGAAACCATGGCGAAAATTTATCTTTAAAATGCTAGATTTGTCATGCCAAGTCTGACGTCATTGACCCTAAATACCTTTGGTCATAATTTTTCTTGTAACTTATGTACTGAATTTGATTATGTGGAAGAGTGATTGAGATATGAAAGATGGTGACAGTTTAAGTGTATAATTTCTCACACAAAGTTACTGAATGATTCCAGAATCATTTCACATGGGATTGAAACTCCATTAAGGTGAACAAATGACTGAATGCTTACTTTTGAGTTGGTTAAATTTCGTTTATCAGAACACAAATGAAGATAATTTTAATATACTTTCATCATTTTTGTGAACAAACCTCATTGATTCTCGAGCATCAAGCAAGCATGTTTGAGCCTCTGTTTACCATATATGATGTACTCTATGCATGAGCGAATCAAATAATAAAAGCCTTAATTAAATCATATAATATAAAGTGATCGTGCCTCTTCAGAATACCACTCAACTTTTAACATTTCTTTATGTTCTTTTTGAAGTGTCAATATATTGGTGAAATGTAAATAGTGTGACCGAAATCTCTCAGGATTCATTAAAAAATATCTTCATTTGGGTTTTGAAGTTGAACAAAAGTCTTATCGGTTCTGAAAGATATGACCGTGAGTCAATGACAAAATTTTCATTTTTTCGTGAACAAACAATTTAAGTGTGAGAAGTAGGCAGCCATTGTGATAAACGTATCAAACTTTTTTCAGATTACATCTTCAGAACTCAAGATCTTTCAATCCCATGATGCTCTGTGCTCATGTTTTCTTTCAAAAATAAAGTATTCAAAGACTAATAACATTCATTATTTGTTTGTAGCTGTACGTCTGTTCCCCATCATCTCCTCGGGTTTAAGTCACTGTTCCATCAGACTGATAAATTAATTAAAACTACTGAATTAAAGAACTTCCAAAAGGCGATGCAGCGTAAACACAACTAATGCTAAACAACGCAAGCTGCTGGGCTACTGTGCGAGAGTTATTTGAGAGAGATTTTGTTCACACACTTAACAAGCCTTGGAAGTGCTGTGCTTGGTTAAAGATGCATTTTTAAGCCATGTGTTCATTTACACATTTTCACATAATGAAATTTATTTACCCATCTGAGGCTGACGCTACGAAAGGAGCGCACCCGCAGAATTCAATTTGCAGTTTAGTAAGCCACTAAAGTGCATGTGCCTGCATGCTTCACGAACTCAGCACATTTTGAACGTGACCTAATTTCATCTCAGCGCTTCAGAGCTGCTGCATCACTCTCACACGCAGTATCATCGCACCCGTACAGATGACTCAACACAAATGCAATGTGAACCACTTTCAGTGGGCAACTCAAGGGCTGCTGGTCACAGAGTGTATCATCATGTGTTTGTTGCCATTCCCAGCTTCTTTTGATATTCTTCCCGCCCTGCTGGCATCCAATCAAATTCCTCTTTGTCAATATTCACAGTGCTAGCGGTATGTATGGATTTATGTAGGCGGATCGCTCTCTACAAAGTCAATGTGATTTTGCCAAGACAAACACGTTTTGTTGATCCTGGAACAACATTCTTGTCTAAAGATTTAGTTTTAACCATATCCCTACCCCTAAACCTAACACTACGCATAACTTGTATATGCGTAACGGAGGCTTGGTCTCAAATGTTAAACTGTCAAGTTGAGATTTGAATCCATGGCGGAAGGAAGTAATTCTGCACAAGAGGGTTTTTTAAAGACACTTCATTGTTGTCTCTTACTTATTTACTCACTTGTGCCTGAACTGCTGTATACATGCAATATCACAAATCCTAAATGTTTTATTAGGGCCGTAATTGACCCTTCGCAAAACCCGCCCCCTTTAGTTACTGTTGCTGACAAGCCATGCGCTCTCATATATATATATATTTACACAAAATTTGATAATTTCTATTTCACTCTGTTTATTCTATAAAAATGTAAATATGAGATTAATGGCAAATATTTTGCCCTACTGGTTCCACAAATTTGCATAAAAATCCAGATAAATTAGGCAGTTTCTGGATGATCACTCTGCCAACCCTTAGAAAGAGATGTCTATTCATGCAATCATACACACAGACAATTTCACAACCACCATCAACATTATCTCAGTCAGTTATATTCAGCACCTGAATGCAGTCACTGTATCCATAGTAACTATATAAAAAAAACTTGATAAGTGCAAAGTAGAAGAATCAAAATGATGATTACTCTGAGCTCAAGATGAGACAAGTGGAAAGGACAAGAGTAAAAATACATATAATTTATGAAGGACCATCATTTTTATCACTTTTGGACATTCCTAGTGTGGACAAACATCTCCTCTTGAGTTGGATGGAAGAAAAAACTTCAAAATTCAATGTTTGGGTGAACTACTTCCTTTAAAAGGAGCGATCGATAGTCTGTCAAGCAATGTTGAGCAAAGCGCTTAACATCCCAGGTGTCTGAGGTAGGAATAAAAATGACTGCTAAGTGCATTTTCCCAAAGCATTCTAGAGGATTCATACCTTTATCTCCCACAGGGTTGATGCATTTGTGCAGCCTCCACTGCCGACTGCTGCTGGACACCTGAACTATGTGGAACTCACGAACACCTGCTTCACTCTGAGAGAGCGAGAGAGAGAAGATTCAAATCAACACATTCAGAAGATGAGATAACACTGATCTCCACAGAGAAATCAACTCAGATCACAGAGGAATAGGTGGGGACTGTGCAAAGATCAATGATTTGGGCTATCAAATTAATGATATATACCAAAATAAATACAGAATAATATACACTACACTACAACACAATAAAATACAATGCAAGTAAGGAGTAACTGATGATGGGCCATTGAATTTTTAGAAAATGCACACCCGAGGTGGTGATGCGGCCATGACACAAAGCGGAGTTCGAGTGGGAGAAAGAGTATACGTTTTCCTTACATAAAACGTAATTTGGTGGAAAAAACATGGAAATAATTTGTCGTTTTTATCCTATTGTTTACCATATTTATTTGATTGGTCAGTGTCGTTGTGGGTTTTGGTTCTTTTGCTGTTGTAGACTGCCAAATGATTTCAGTTATTTCTAAAGTCATTACAGAGTGATATGGAACTGTAATGCAGTCAAGACCTGCCTGGAACTACTTTAGCCGTGCGTTTCCCTGAAAATAATTGCACAACTTAGAATGTACATCAGCCAATCAATTTCAAACATTCAACAGCCCTGTCGTACTATAATATAATATAATATATTCTTCTAAAGCTATTTTTATTACACTACAATACTAATAATATAATATAATTCTAAAGCCATTTTTTAAAAATGTATTCAATGCTTTACTCGTCTGCCAATATAACAGTGCTTTTGAATCATTAATATTTGTTGAGAAAAGCCTCCAAATAAAGATAAGTGATGTCTCAGCACATAATTGTATTTTCATTTATATTTATTTTTTAAAATCAGCTGACTGTCCTGATTATGACATGTTTATAATAACCTGTATGGAAAAAGTCAAGTTATGGAGGAAACTAAAAACGTGAGCTTTAAAGCTTGTCAAAATAAGTTATTGGCCTAAAATCAGTAGCAACAGGTACGGAAATATTTACTTGTGTGTGCTCAATTACCACATTTTAAAATGTAGTAAACATAAATCTAACGCTCGCTTGAAGATAAAATTAAAAACACTAACAAACATTTAAATGTAATCTTAAGCAAATCTCAAGATTAATGTTTCAGTTTCATTCTGTTCATTTTAATGTTGTGAAGCCTAAAATCACTTGTAGCATTCAAAACGCTTCATTTTAGTTTTTAAATTTATATTTAATTTATTTAGATGCAAGTTTATCATTTTATTAATATATTATAATTTTAATGTCTGTGCATCCCTAATGCCATAGTGTTTATGCTCATCAGAAAGTGTAAGAAGTGAAAGTATTATCATGAAAAAAGACACAGCAGCTCTGCACGGGTCGTCCATGTGTGGGAAAGCGCTCACCGTGTTAATGTTCTCCACGTCTACAAAGACCAGCATGCTGCCGTTCTTCTCCTCCCTTCCTCCTCCCTCTTCCTTCTCTCTGCCTTGCAGCGTGTTGCTGCGGCTGGCCGTGGCTCTGATGCTGAGAGAGCGACTCGCGCAGATGAAAACCGTGTGCCGAAGGACCCTGTGACTAAAAGAATCAGAGAAAGCAAAGATGAGTCACTGGATGTGGTGTGAAACACTAAATGACATTACAGGTCATTCAGTCCTAGTTAAATGTCAGACAGCAAATTTCCAAATGAAAATCTATGTACTCAAGTTTGATCATCAGCCACTTAACATCGCAAAAACAAAATTGCGCAGCATCAAAAATAGCTAATAAAAGGAAAAGAAACTTTAACAATCAAGGAGAGAGAGGAATAGGGTGAGAAAGGACCACAAATCATGACTTGAACTTATGTCACCCGAAGTACTGTTGAACTATATGTCGGCAAACAAACCTATGGCTTTGACTGACCAATATTTCTTACCGATATTTACAAATTTCTACTTTGTTATCAGTTTATCAATACCAATGAATACTGTCATTTGTTGGGTCTCAAAAAAGTAGAAACAACGGTATTCACAGGTAAATTAGCTTACTTGTTGAACGTGTTTAACTTAGAGAACTTTGTGTACTTCTTACATTACAGCAATTCACTTTCAAGTAACCAAAACAGCTCTAGATACATATATTCATATCTATTACATAAATGTAATGGTATAATATTATTATGAAAGCTATTTTTATTACTACCATATTATTATTTATTATTTAATATTTAATTTAATATGTATGTATGTATGTATGTATGTATGTATGTATATATATATATATATATATATATATATATATATATATATATATATGTATATATATATATATATATATATATATTAAATAATAATATGGTAGTAATAATAAAAATAAATACACACATATATATATATATATGTGTATTTATATATATATATATATATATATATACATATATATATATATATATATACATACATACATACATACATACATATATACACACACACATACACACACACATAAAATAAATATTGTAACTAATATTACTTTTATATCCATTTAAAAATAGTAAAAATATTACTGTAATATTATTGTTAATGTTTAACAATAAATAGTGTAATTTCAAATATTTCTAACAATATTTTTAGCAATTAAAAATACAAATTACATTTGTATCACTGTAGTGTAGTGTAATGATTATTGAAAAAAAAAATACTAGTTATATCAGACACTTACATATAACAAACCTTTGTCTGAATTGCAAAAAAACTGTAAGTACTTAAAATGTGTAAGTACACCTTAGTGATGTATAAATAAACGCATCTTTAAACAATATGCTGCTACTACTTCCACCATTTTAAGTCTTAGTTGCGGTTACTTTCCTGGAATACAAAAGGAAAATAAAAAAAAGGCTTGAACCCATAAACCCAAGTGCACTTAATAAATAAATGACAGACCTACAATATTTCCCAAAATGAGTGAATACAGCAAAAGAAACTAGCAAACAACAACCCCAGTGTAGTTCTTTGTATTGTGTATTATTAGTAAACATGTAAATGGCCATGTACCTGAGTTTCGCAGTCTTCTCTATACTCTCATAGTAAAACAGGAAGTTGATTTCATGGACACCCTCTCGATCAGGCCCCCTGAGCCACAGCGGGATCTGTAACGCCTCCCCTGGTCCCAACACACCTCGAGACAAGGGAATCTCAGCCACCAACGGCCGGTCACCGCTGGTGACCCCGAAAGCTGCTGGTGACACAAGCGACACGGTGGAAACTGACGGGGGCATGGCCACAGTCTTGTAGGCGGAGCAGTGCTCTGCTGCTGTGGGGGTCACTGGGGTGAGGTCAGAGACGGCACTCCCAAACGTGAAGAACTCTGGGTGTGTGGACGCCACCCGAAGACCAGTGAGAGGGACCGCACTCACGTTCACAAACTCCACCCACGCTTTTCGGATCTCGCCACACAATAAACCAGTGGGGAAGTTAATGAAAAACACCTGGGGGGAAAAGGAAAGAGAAATAATGATTACACTATTTGTCTCACAGAGAACTGACTACTTGCAGTCTGATCCACACTCAGCTTGTTCTCGCCAAGAACCGCTACTTAACCCTTTTAGTATATGTACAGTAAAACTGACGCCATTGTTACTGTTCATAACACTGTGTATACAAGCGCTGGGGAAGTTTCGCGTTTTGTTTCCACTTCAACCTACCGACATGGGAAACTGCAGACTTGGCAACACTGGTTGACAATACATATAAATTAACAACTTATAAAACAGATATTTGTTTTATTAGAAGCTCTAGGCGTAGTTTTAGTTAAAACCATAACACTGAATCAAACGGGTTTATTTTATTTCACATCAAATAATGGCACACATACATTATCACCCGCTCCTCCTGTCGTTTATTTGTGACATTTAGAGAAACATTTTTGTATTCCCACATGTTTACTTTACATTTCTTTAGAAAGAATGATCATTTCTATTCATTTTCCCCTGGCGAGTCTGGCCCCCCGCCAAGCTCAAATGTCAAGCTAAGCCTATGCATTAGAAGACTGGAAAAAATGTTGCCTGGGCTGATGAGTCTCGATTTCTGCTGTGACATTCAGATGGGCGGGTCATAATTTGACGTATACAACATCCAAACATGAATCCATCCTGCCTTGTATCAACGGTTCAGGCTGGTTGTGCTGTAATGATGTATGGGATATTTTCTTGAGCCCCTTAGTACCGATTGAGCATCATTTAAACACCACAGCCTACTATGCGGACCATGAATATCCCTTTATGCCCACAGACGGCTACTTCCAGCAGAATAACGCACCTACAGAATAGTGGTCCAACCAGCTACTAGCAAGGTATAGCTAATAAAGGGGCTGTTAAGTGTATTTTATGTGCAAATTCTAGGGATGCCCCCTAATATTCGACTAAACGTTTGTCAACTAGAAGAGGCTTAGTAGACTAAAAATTTTATTAGTTTTTAATTTTATTAAAAAAAAACAACTTTGTGGTGAAGTCACACAGTTCATGAAGGACCGATCGTTAATGCCGGGTCCTTGTTACAGTATGTCGGACAGGAAATCCAAATGTTCACCATCAACCTGAAATATGGCTTATCATTTGAAACATGCAAGTAGAAGCAACTTTGCATGGCTGCTCGCTCTAACGTTAATTTAGATAAATGTGCGCTATTATTAGCCGCATATCAAAGTGTTTGTGCAGCGTGTGGAAGCTGTAGTATAACTCGCTTTATTACAAGAAAGGAAGGCACAGTGGTCATACAGATAAGAGTAATACATCATTCAAAACTGTCTACTCTTATTGGTGTGAACTCACAATAACAAAAAAACATTGTGCCTTTGTAAATTAATGAAAAAGTGTATACTTGCCTCACAGACATGAGAATTATATCTATACAAAGCTTGAAATTTCAAACGATTGTCAACCAATTCAAGTGGAAAACAAATATTCTCCGATTATTTAATCCGTAGGAAACGTGCATATAGGCGTTTCCATGATGAGTCAGCATCTGAGACTTAATTTATTGATAATGTTTTGTGTGTTTTCAGCTGCAGAGATTAAAATGTTTAGACAGTCTCCTTGCTGTTTTTCACAACACATTCATAAATATTTCTTTTGTCCGTGCACTTGAGCACTGATTAGGCTATATAATATACATAGGCACTTAAAGGCACATTATTGTGATTTATATGGTTTATTAATATACACGTGATTAGTCAACTGATCACTTAAATGAACAACTACTAATCAGCTAGAAAAAGCTTTAGTCGAGAGCCACGCCTAGAATTCGAGTGTTTTTTGACCTTGGATGCATGTAGACCTATTGTAGGAGACAATGTATATTGGGGCTCTTTAAAGGGTTAGTTCACACTAAAATGAAAATGCTGTCATTAGTTACTCACCCTCATGTCATTCTAACCCCGTAAGACTTTCGTTCATCTTCAGAACACAAATGAAGTTCTTATTGATGAAATCTGAGAGCTTTCTGGTCCTCCATAGACCCCCCTTCGCAACTTGATCTTTGATGCTTCAAAAAGTTAATAAAGAGACCAGAAAACTAATCCATATGAATCGAGCCATTTAGTCCAAATTTGAACATGAATGACTCATGAGAACAAACCATTACGCAGCACGTTTGAGTTTTCGGAAGAGGTTTGTTCTCGTGTTGAGCATGGTTTGGTTTAGCATCTGTTTATGTTCACTGATGAAGGTTTATATGCGAGTAAAAGCCTAAATTAAATCTGTTCATCATAAAAAAGCGATCATATGGATTAGTTTTACGATCTCTTTATGAACTTTTTGAAGCATCATAGATCAAGTTGCAAAGGCAGTCTATGGAGGGATTTTTTTTTTCAGATTTAATCAAAAAGATCTTCATTTGTGTCCAGAAGATGAACGAAAGTCTTACAGGATTGGAACGACATGAGGGTGAATAATTAATGACAGAATTTTCATTTTCGGATGAACTAGCTTTCATTGACTCAAACACACCTCCAGTAGGGGCATAGGAGGGGTGATAATGGGGTCCAGGCGGTGGTCTGGTCCATATCTGACGGAAGTCTTTTCTTCTTTGGTCACATTGAGTCTGGGGCCCTGGATCTCCAGATTCTGCTGTCCACGCACACACATCACATCACCGGCCACTGAGCCTGCAGTACAAACCGACCACATCTACAGTTAGTGTTACATCACATAAATCCCATAAATCCCATAAATCCCATGGTTTCAGTGTTTAGATGTTTGTCAAAGAATGTGCATTTGTTTTAGACCTTCACTGTCGCCCACTTCTCCTGTGTCCAGGTTGTACACCACACCAAGAACATGCAATTCTCCTGTCTTACGAGGAAGTAGCTTCAAACGAGCCTGGGAAAGAGAAAGAAAGACAGAATGAAAAGCCAGTTCAGTTAAAGTAATGGGGAAGAAAGATAGACTAGAAGAAGAAAAGGTGCTCGAACCACTTTGGTCTCCTCTGGACTTATGGTGAACTCTGGAATGACTTGCGTATCAATGATGTCATTGAGGGCCGTGGTCTGGAACAGATTCAAATGCAGAGAAGTTAATCAAACTGATGAGAAACTCAAAGCAGGATGCCTCAGGCACGATGAACCGAGAGATGATTAACAGTCTTACTTCTTTCAAAGATGCTGCCTCTTTCTCATTGGTGATGGTTTCTCCGGTTGTACCTCCCTGAGGGTCTGAGAAGTCTTTCAGAGTAAACTTCCACAGCAGAGACAGAGCCGACAGAGCCAAGGGAACCTTCAAGGGATTACGGAAAACCACCTCCACAATGATGGGTTCTGTGAAGCAAAATAAGAAAGAAGCCAATGTATTAACAGCAACCAATGGAAATACGTCGATACTACAGAGTACCGATTCACATAACTTCAAATCGGTGCCACATTTCAGTACCTGAGAACGCATCTGAGTCTGAGGTATGAGAGAGAGACCATGCGATGTCACTCTAGCAACTTGTTTGAACAAAACACACAGGGCAATGGCTAAACTTTCAACTTTTTTGTGTGGTTACATTTCACAAAACTAGATGCAGACTGGGACAACACTATTCGCAATATGTCCATAAAAATTACAGCCAGTATATGATCTATGATTCACGTGGCGAGCGTTGTTAATATCATTGTGAAGTTTCGCAGAGAAACCGCTCTCATACACACTCTGCATGTTGTTACATACTAAATATTGTCAGTCATATTTTCCATGTTTTGTTAGTCAAACTCCCGCTCTGACAGCATCGTGGGGAAAATGAAACGACACTTTTGTGCTACTGTGCTGAGGAAACTTCCACTCATAGCACATGGGTCCGAATTATGGTTGCAATGGGAAATGTCTATATAAATTTTATATAAAAATTATCATATACAAACATAAATATAGACATTTAGTTTGGTCATATAATAACATGAAATTACATAGTTTCTTTTTTGCATCCAATTAGTTCTAAATCATTAAATATTTAAAATAAAAATAATTTTATTGCAGCAATTGTTCTGCGAGTGTTGTGTCACATGATCTTTCAGAAATCATTCTAATATGCTGATTCAATGTTGGAAACAGTTGTGCTGCTTAATATATTTTATTTTAACCTTGACTACTTTTTTCAGCACTCTTAAAAAAAAAAAAAACAGCATTCATTCAAAATAGAAGTATTTAAGTAAGTCTTTAATATCACTTTTTATCAATGTCACACATTCTTGCTGAATAAAAGCATTCATTTCTTTCAAAAAATGAAAAAAATTTACTGACCCCCAAATTGAGCTGTAGTGTATATTGCTAGAAAAGATTTCTATTTTAAATAATCGCTGTTCTTTGACTTTTTATTCAAAGAATCCTGAAAAAGTATCACAGGTTATTAAAAAAAAATATTAAGCAGCACAACTGTTTCCAACATTACCAAATCAGCATTAGAACAATTTCTGAAGGATCATGTGACACTGAAGACTGGAGTAATGATGCATCACAGAAACAAAGTATAGAAGGGTCAATCAAATAACTACCCGATCTCACATTCAAAAAAAAAAACCCTGTAGAATCATGACAATTAGAAATAGTATCTTTCATTTGATGTGCTTTGCTGCTGAAATATTTGCTAATACAGAATAAAAATAAGTAGGAACAAGGCAACATCACCAAAAGGGTGTTTGCGGGTTCATTCTGTTCCTTTACACTTTTCCCCTCTTACTATGGGTTGTTGAGAGGTGAATGTCCATCCATTATGATAACTAATTCATATCTATGATCAATACTAGTCTCACTTGCACTACTGAATTTTCCACAGGCGAGGCAGTTCAAACCGGGACACATCCAGGTAAGGGTCTCTCAGCTTCATTAGTTTGAAATGAAGAGGAAAGCAAATGGTGAATAATGGATTCCAGTCCAATTAAAATTTCACTAATAAACCAAAAGCGAAACCCCTGAAGGCATCAAAAGCAATCACAAGGCCCCTTAAGTGCTTCAAAACCTCAACAGAAACCAAGAGCCTTTAAAAATCAAAATCCGGAAGACCAGATATACAGCACAAATAAAAATGCTTAGAAAGCATACCCTCTACCACAGCAAGTGGGTATCTGAGGTTGTCCGTCTGGCTGTTTAAGCAGCACTGGGAGGGCTGGAAGGTGATTGGCACCGTCCCTCTGTTCGCAACGGCGACGACCCGCTCCTCCAACTCCCTCCACAGTTGGGAAAGATCACGGTCAAACTCCTGGTCCAAAGTGACATGTGTTGCTGCCTGTTTCTCGCCTGTTGAAAAACAAGTCGGAGATTACAAAAATGCAACTGATTACACACAGATGAGACAAATAACATGGGCATAAATGTCTATCATTCATGTTCAATTAAATTATTTGTAAATAAAAGCTCATATTTTAAAGGGGACCTATTATGCCCTTTTTACAAGATGTAATATAAGTCTCGGGTGTCCCAGAATGTGTCTGAAGTTTCAGCTCAAAATACCCCACAGATCATTTACTATACCTTGGTGTAAATGCCCATTGTTGATTGGAAGAAAAAACATGCTGTTTTCATGAATGTATCTTTAAATGCAAATGAGCTGCTGCTCCCCACCCCACTTTCCAGAAGAGGCCGGAGCCTGTACAGCAAATATATATGTGTGTGTATTTATACATACATAATAAATATACACAGTACCCACACATATATTATATAAACAAACTTTTATTTTGGACACGATTAATCGTAAATTAATCTGTTAATATGAATCAAACAACAAAAGAAAAACAAAACCACTCACTGCTCTTGATTGAATAACTTTAGTAGCTTTAAAAAGAATACATTTCTTACTGGAATGCTGCTGTTAAATTCTCTGGCGAGGAAAAACATGGTGGACTGTGTGCAGCTCACTGAGGGGAGGAGCTATGCTAATAGGACAGATCGACTCTCTCACCAGTCGTGGGCTCTTACACAAGAGTATTAAATCACACTTTGGAGAGACCGTTTATGTTTTACAGGGACTATAAAAAAAAAAAGCAGTGGGTGGATTTTTACCATTATAGGCTGGTTGTTTACACACTGTGGACACATCTGTGTTCAAACACCTTATAATAGACAATTCTGCATAATAGGTCCCCTTTAATAGCAGTGACTGGCAATCACTATTGATCGTTTTTTTGCTTTCACTACTTGTATATTGTAATAAGGGCTGTATTCATAAAAACCATTCCATGTCTGCATGTATACAAGAAAAAATGTCTTAAGAAACATTTATGAAGCGCATTAATAAATAAGCAGAAATGAGCAGAATGTTTAGGTTTGAAAAAGCAACATTACTGTCTGACATAAATAGTGAGGAATCTTTAAGGGTTAGTTCACCCAAAAATGAAAATTTCTGTCATTAATTACTCACCCTCATGTCGTTCCACACCCGTAAGAGCTTCGTTCATCTTCAGAACACAGACATCACTTTCAAGGTCCAGAAAGGTACTAAAGACATGTGGCAGTGGTTCAACCTTAATGTTATGAAGCGACCAGAATACTTTGCGTGTTCAAAAACAAAACTAAAATAACTTTATTCAACAATATCTTCTCTTCTGTGTCATTCTCATTTGTTGTTTACATCTAGCGCCTTCAGGTTCTACGTCAGAACGCAGACTCATTCGCCAGTTCCTGCGTCAGCATTACACGCATGCGTCGTGCTGCTCACATCAGCTTTGGCCAATACGAAGCCAGCATTTGAACTTAAACACGGAAGCCTTCCCTGTGCTTTCTGTGGCAACTGCATAAGGATAATGACGGAAGAGCTGAATAAAATCCTTACTTTTTGTGCGCAAAAACAAAACGAAACTACTCTCTTCGCTTCATAAAATTAAGGTTGAACCACTGTAGTCACGTCGGCTGATTTAACAATGTCTTTAGTACCTTTCTGAACCTGGAATGACTTGAGGGTAATTAATGACAAATTAATTTTTGGGAGAAATAACCCTTTAAATGTTTATCCATTTTATTGAAAAAATTGTAACATTGATCATGTGAATATTTTGTGAATTAAGAATAATAAACTCAACAGAGCTGCCTTATGTCCAATCAACCGGTGTCTCAGAGGACATTTGGGATTCAGAGCCTAAGGCAAGCGAAGCATTGGAACAGACAACAGGTACTTTTATTTATCATTCAACGCACATCACTACACCCCCATCCTCCCCACTCCCTGCTCCCCTTTCAGTGTGAGATCTGGGCAAAGACTTTAATTAAAAAGGGTTTCACACCTCCTCAGGCCTGTTCTCTTCACTCCAATGTTCAATTCCATGTTTTTTTTTTTTTTTTTTAACATGCATCTGAGTTCCACGATATTCCTGAAATGAGCCTTTTTGTTTGCTTCTCTTTAATTGAAGCGGAGCTCGTTGCAGATATCGAATGTAGTAGTCAGTGTTCTTTCTCTTCTTTTAAATGTAATTTATTCTGAGAGGTGAGGGGCAGCTCCTCAGCACTGCTCATCTCTTTTGAGTCTCATTTGAAGTTTTCACTGGAAATTGCTTTTTTTTTTATCGGAGTACATAAATGGTGCTGTGTTCATCTTCATTTCACTGTGGACATGATGAGAGAAAGGTCATCACAACTTAATTTGGATGTTAAAATCCGTAATAGTTGTGCTGGGCTGTTTATTCATGTGCAGGAACAGTCAACTACGTCACTATTCGGTTCACTTCCTAAGGGAATACGATAGCTTTTTGTGTGAATAATGACTAAAATGATCTTTCTTTCATATAGAAATGCTTGGAATACACACTACCATTTAAAAGTTTGAACAGTAAGATGTTTTAATATTTTTGAAAGAAGTCTGTAATGCTCACCCTGGCATTTATTTTATTTAAAATTCAGTAATATTGTGAAAAATTATAACAATTTAAAATAACGGTTGCCTATTTTAATATATTTTAAAAGGGGACCCATTATGCTCCTTTCTACAAGATGTAAATAAGTCTCCCTAGAGTGTGTATGCAGTTTTTTTTGAGTGTCCCTTTAAATGCAAATGAGCTACAGCTCCCAACCTCCTTTCCAGAAGAGGGCGGAGTTTCAAGAAATCATACTCAACAACAACAAAACAGGACAATCTCACACACCAAAAATGCCAGAAAGGGAGTTCATTTACAATTTTTAACTGGGAAACTCAGTTACGATAATTCTGACAGCAGGTTAGGGCAGCGTCAGTTCTGGATAAGAGGTTTGCGCACAAAGCGTTGGTATTGACTCATCTTAATATACGCAATATCATAAACAGACCCTTGTTTGTGTAGCATTTGATTAAAATGATTAGTGCTATTGTGCAAGACTTTACCTTCTTACATTGCGTTTAAATTTCATTTTTGAAGGAAATGTCCCAATGTTCTCAGTGACTCAAATGGCGGGAGTCTACGGAGACTGGTTCATTGGTCCAAAAACACAAAATCCAAAAACACAACATTTCTAATGCCTTTTTGGCACAGACATAGTACAACTCCAGCTGCTACAGTGAAGATACAGAAATGGTGGACTCTGTGCTTCACACTCTGGGCTGCGTCTATACTAATAGGTAGAAATGGGAGGTTTGGATCATGTTACTGAATCGGATCTTTGAATCTCGTTTATCAAAATGAACGAATCTTTTTTTTGAATCATTTTTGTTCATTTCAGCATAATACAATTAAAATGTTACATTTAATAGCGCAATTCCCCAACATATCTACTTACGTGACGTTGATCATATTCTGAATAAGAAAAAAAAAAAAACTATAACACAACCTAGGCTAAATTATGACAAACATGAGCGATTAATTCATTGTTCCAGGCAACGCAGTCTATTAGATCACCTCAACTCCCAATCTGACACTCGTTCTTCTGTCACGTCACATCTCCATAAACTGAAACTGAATTGATCAGTTAACCTCTCGAGTCTTCGAAAACAATGCGAAAAAAGAAACCTTTGATCTCATACATGGCCAGTCTGCACTGTTCTGGAGAACTTCAATCCCTGACAATGGTTTGTAACACATGAGGGCAAGTAAATGACAAACTTTTTTATTTTCTGGTGAACTGTCCCTTTCTGTGAATGTGTAAGACAAACAGAGGGTGCTTACCTTCGGCGAGTCTACGTTCATGGCCGAAGAAGACGCGTGTTTGTGAGCTGTGCAGGCAGGGCAGGGGCAGCTGCGGGAGGGAGCTCTCACCGGTTAACTGACTCATGCTCTGAGGGCAAAAGATCAAAGAGTCATAAATATCAACATCATGTTCACCTACAAGTTGTACTCCGGCATCCACTGAGTACAGTCCCTTCAATGGATGCCTACTGATTGGCCAGCATAGGCCATGTGATCCTGCATTGCTTCTGCACGGTAAATATTTTACATCAAATGATCAGTATTAAGGCTCACTGACACCAGGAATAAAGAGCATAAAGATAATTACAATAGCGTCTCTGTTTATTATTTTTAGCGCAGGCTGCTGCTTTAAAATCCGGTGGACTCTGTTTGGCCGTCAGTGTTTTTATTGTTCATCAAATATGAAAGTGATTTCAATGATATCATTCCTCTGTGTCGTAACTGAGACATCACTGATCTCAAAGAATTATAACAATTCTTAAAACAGAGTTGTTGTTTTCGTCCTTGGCATGTGAACGCCGCCTATTGTTTTGTTTACCAGCATAACGCTGTATTTTAGATTTGTTTTGAATCACAGCGTTGTTACTTTTAACAAAAACTATTAAAATCATTGTTGGTAACTGAAATTAAGCTGAAATAAAATATCAATATTAGATGAAAAACGAAAATTTTAAAATGGGGCTGTCAAAATTAATTTTTTTCAGTTTAACGCATTAAAAATATTTAACTGACGCGGAATCCTTTAGCTAGCGTTACATTATATGATCACACTATCATTCATTCAAGTGATATTAAACCATTCAAGCGCGATAAGATGCAAAAAAAAAAATAACTAAAACCTGTACTGGCGCTATGTTAAATCTCCTGTGTGTGACAGTGACGTTTCTGACAGCATCCTGGCCGAATTGATTACTCTTTCAAGCTTGAACGGACAAAAACACACAAAATTAGTCCAAAATGCCTGTTTTGTTGAGTATCCTCATAAGCAAGAGTCTTAAATGAGTTAAATAAAGTCTTAAATGACCGTAAAGAGTGTCAGATCCACGTCATGTGCATCAGATCTTAAAGTGAGCCCAATAAGCCTGCTGCGTTGATGTCTGTCTTAATGTTAATCAAAGAACAAAAGACAGAAAAATTGCTCACTGCTCTTCACTGAATGATTTTTGTAGCTTTAATAAGGATTAATCTATATTTAATTTATAATTTATGCAGAGAAGACTATAAAGTGTTTGATAACTTAATTCAAATTCTGAATACATCCTTACTGATCAAATATTTAAAATATACTTTGTTGTTTGTACATTAATATGGAGATTAAAAGTGAAATTATTACAATATAAAAATATTAAAAACTTTAAAGTTAGCTGCGAATCACGATTAATTACAGAAAAATGTGTGATTAATTGGCTAATTTTTTAACTATTAGAAATGTTTCCTTGGCAACTAATTGAAAAATATAATAAACTAATAAAAATGAAAAAAGCACAAAATAAATTAAACAAACTTTAAATTTAAATGAAAATATAAAAATAATAATAAATACTATATAAATACTAATAGTCAACACTAAATACTAGTAGTGAATAAAAGCTAAAACACCTATTCCAAGTCTCATTTCTTTCAATCATACAAACTCGTTAAAAAAAAAAGAGTCACATACTGTATCAGTTAACCGCACAGAAAACTTTGCCTTCTATAATATGAGACACTGATATTTTACACAACCAAGTTGTGGATCGGCTGCGTAAAACTCCAATTAAGAAACGAGGCAAAACAGAATGTCATTTCCTCTTGTTATGTATTCAGGCCCAGTGCTTGAGGGTGATGGAGTTCTGTGGACCAGAACCACACAAGGACAGAGCGCTGATGAGATGGACTCAACCAAACGATGACGAAAGAGCTGTTGTGCGCAGACACAGACAGTTAAACTCAGGGCTAAAGTCTGATTGTGGTGGGGGAAAAACTGGGTCAATGGCCTGAATGTGACCATCAGAGTCTAGCTGCTTTCTGAGAGAAACATAAGAAAATGGTTCAATGTGAAAACTGCTTTATCTTAGGACTCTATTTAGGTAAATAGCAATGGCATGTGGTAGAAAGTAATATTTTCTAGGGCAGTCACTAACGATTATTTTGGCAATCGAGTAATTGGTTGATTATTTTGACGATTAATCAAGGAATCAGACATTTTTTTTGGTAATAAAGATGGACCTAAGTGAACAATAGCCTTTAAAATGACTTCAAATACATATATAACAATGAGGCAACAATTTTTGGTGCAAATAAAGTATCAAAAGCAAGTGATCAACATGGTTTTATAGAACAACACCATTAAAATACATAATATACATAATATACATAATCATCATAACATAACATATCATCTCTATGTGTTATAACAAAGGGCAGCAGAGGGTGCCACACTTTACAGCACATCAAATCCTTGTTTATTATTGGCTAAACAACATTTAATTCTAATGTTAACTTAATCTTCAATATTTGTCCACTTCTTTATGATGTAAATGATAATTTCTTGAAGAATATGTGGACATCAAAACATGCTAACTCAGAGCGACGGTTTAAATTTATTTTGAAATCACGATGAACAGCATATTTAGAAACAAGAAACATACTGACGTATTCTCTTATTTTCGCATAGGTTTATAAATGCTTTACCTTACAAATCTGATGAAATGGCGCACATTGCGTTCCCAGATGAACGTTTTAAGCAACCCAAACTCACAGCATATACAGTGGGTACGGAAAGTATTCAGACCCCTTAAATGATTTGAGCAAATGGCTGCAATTTAACAAAGAGTGAAAAATTTAAGTTCATTTTTTCCTCAATGTACACACAGCACCCCATATTGACAGAAAAAGACAGAATACTTGACATTTTTGCAGATTTATTAAAAAAGAAAAACTGAAATATCACATGGTCCTACGTATTCAGACCCTTTGCTGTGACGCTCATATATTTAACTCCGGTGCTGTCCATTTCCTCTGATCAACCTAGAGATGGTTCAACATCTTCATTTGAGTCCAGCTGTGTTTTGATTATACTAATTGGACTTGATTAGGAAAGCCACACACCTGTCTATATAAGACCTTACAGCTCACAGTGCATGTCAGAGCAAATGAGAATCATGAGGTCAAAGGAACTGCCCAAAGAGCTCAGAGACAGAATTGTGGCAAGGCACAGATCTGGCCAAGGTTTCAAAAAAATTTCTGCTGCACTTAAGGTTCCTAAGAGCACAGTGACCTCCAAAATCCTTAAATGGAAGACGTTTGGGATGACCAGAGCCCTTCCTAGAGCTGACCGTCCGGCCAAACTTGGCTATCGGGGGAAAAGAGCCTTGATGAGAGAGGTAAAGAAGAACCCAAAGATCACTGTGGCTGAGCTCCAGAGATGCAGTTGGGAGATAGGAGAAAGTTGTAGAAAGTCAACCATCACTACAGCCTTCCTCCAGTTGGGGCTTTATCGCAGCGTGGCCCGACGGAAGCCTCTCCTCAGTGCAAGACACATGAAAGCCTGCATGGAGTTTGCTAAAAAAAACACCTGAAGGACTCCAAGATGGTGAGAAATAATATTCTCTGGTCTGATGAGACCAAGATAGAACTTTTTGGCCTTGATTCTAAGCGGTATGTGTGGAGAAAACCAGGCACTGCTCATCACCTGTCCAATACAGTCCCAACAGTAAAGCATGGTGGTGGCAGCATCATAATGTGGGGGTGTTTTTCAGCTGCAGGGACAGGACGACTGGTTGCAATCGAGGGAAAGATGAATGTGGCCAAGTACAGGGATATCCAGAGTGCTAAGGACCTCAGACTGGGGCAAAGGTTTACTTTCCAACAAGACAATGACCCTAAGCACAC
This sequence comes from Zacco platypus, assembly GCA_038088235.1. Taxonomy (NCBI): domain Eukaryota; kingdom Metazoa; phylum Chordata; class Actinopteri; order Cypriniformes; family Xenocyprididae; genus Zacco; species Zacco platypus. Next base: position 7,132,055 of record CM076072.1, read on the forward strand.
AGCTTAAATAACGAAGGAGTGGCTTCACAACAACTCCGTGACTGTTCTTGAATGGCCCAGCCAGAGCCCTGACTTAAACCCAATTGAGCATCTCTGGAGAGACCTAAAAATGGCTGTCCACCAACGTTTACCATCCAACCTGACAGAACTGGAGAGGATCTGCAGGGAGGAATGGCAGACGATCCCCAAATCCAGGAGTGAAAAACTTGTTGCATATTTCCCAAAAAGACTCATGGCTGTATTAGATCAAAAGGGTGCTTCTACTAAAACTGAGCAAAGGGTATGAATACTTAGGACCATGTGATATTTCAGTTTTTCTTTTTTAATAAATCTGCAAAAATGTCAACAATTCTGTGTTTTTCTGTCAATATGGGGTGCTGTGTGTACATTAATGAGGGAAAAAAATGAACTTAAATGATTTTAGCAAATGGCTGCAATATAACAAAGAGTGAAAAATTTAAGGGGGTCTGAAAACTTTCCGTACCCACTGTAGAGCAGTATTTACTGTGAACGGAGCCGCTCTGAGACATACGTAACCTACATGCATGTAAATAATTAAAACTCATATATTCATCCTGCAGGGCATATATTTATTTAATTGAATCACTACCTTTGTGAATTCACAACAGCACTATGCAATAGCAAAGTTTTTTAATTGTTTTAGTATCGTGCAGCTGTAGAAAATGGTCTAATAATGTGGTTCATGGATTCTTGTCCGTGGAATGCGCCACTTCTGGCATTTTGCCGTTTACTCGATACAGGTAAATTGCGATCGAGGATTTTTTTTTTTAAATCAAGCACTCAAATTTAATCGAGGAATTGTGACAGCCCTAATATTTTCTTTACATCTTGAATCATAAGTGTAAACATAATAATAATTTTCAAAAACATACACTACAATTTAAAATAACTGTTTTCTATTTCAATATATTTTAAAATGTAATTTACCCCTGTGAAAGAAAGCTGAATTTTCAGCATCAAAATGATCCTTCAGAAATCATTCTAATTCCTGATTTGCTGCTCAAGACACATTTCTGATTATCAATGTTGAAAACAGTTGTGCAGCTTAATATTTTTTCAGGATTTATACTGTTTTTTTTTCCAGGATTCTTCAATGAATAGAAAGTTCAAAACATTTATTTGCAGTAGAAAACTATAAATGTCTTTAATATCAGATAAACTGAATGCATCCTAGCTGAAGAAAAGTATTATTTTCATTAAAAACTTTTGAACTATAGTGCATAATCCAAGTTCAAAAGTATTTTGTACAAATGCCATTCATTAATAATTCAGAAATATCATTAAGCTTTGTTGGTTGCAATACATTTCTTTGATTTGCTAGATAAAACCTTTTCCAAATATTTATAATATTTTAACAAAAATACTTTGCTTATTATTATATTCTACCTATGTTTTTGTTTCTCAGGAGTATTATCCTTTTTATGAGGTTTTGTACCAATCATAACATTATTAACTCTATAGTTTACAATAAAAAGCTAGTTTTATTATAAGTATAAAGTCTATTTTAAAGTCCATCTTGACAAAATGAGATACCAGTGTGTGTGTGTGTGTGTGTGTGTTGCTAACCTTGTACACATAAAGGTATTCCCTGAGGAAAGCAGCCTGCTGTACAGCTGACTGTTTGCTGTCATTGATGAGAATGTGCCGGAAGGCGGCAACGGCGTTTTCCGGCTGCCGCAGGGTGAAGGACTGCCGACCGATGGTGAAGTTGATGTGATCTTCAGCCAGTGTCCAACCTTTACCTTTATACACCTGCAAAGCTTGGCAGTAGCACCTCAATGCATGTCTCTTCTGTAAAAGAGCAAGAGAGAGTGAAAGAACGCATTAAAAGAATGCACCCGCATCCATGTGAGCACTTCATGTTACTGCGAAATTCAGTAGCTTTCACAGCTGTTCAAGCAGCATCAGCTTCCAGGTGAGAATTGACAGCTTGACCACATCTGACCCTGTAAACGCAGTCACTCTTCCTGGCTACTTCAGAACTAGTGCCACAGAGCCTGTAGGCTTTTTAGTCATGGCAATAAGCAGCAAACTTAGATGAGTAAGGCCCCGATCAGAGAGAATGCATTCTTTGCAGTGAGAGGCGCCTTTTTTTAATTGTTTTGTGCGCTGTTTATGCTCTCCTGAAGTTGGGAAAAAAAGCAACTCTGAGCAGAAAAGCGATTGACATCATTCGCGTTTTTTTGCAATCGAATGAATGGAGAGATGGACTTTCCGTCATGCTGACGAATGTTTACAGTTCTTTGGACACTGCAAAGATGGATCCCTTTGCTTATAACATACATTTTTTTAAAGTTTCTGCTAATATGACAGTTTAACCGCAAACCAAAGAGTGCTCGCCGCTACACTGACAGGACAGCTGATTTGTGGGATGCACATCCAGGGCACGAAGCTCCCGTTCCACTACATCCCAAAGATGCTCTATTAGGTTGAGATCTGGTGACTGTGGAACGCCATTTTAGTACAGTGAACTCATTGTCATGTTCAAGAAACCAATTTGAAATGATTCAAGCTTTGTGACATGGTGCATTATCCTGCTGGAAGTAGCCATCAGAGGATGGGTACATGGTGGTCATGAAGGGATGGACATGGTCAGAAACAATGCTCAGGTAGGCCGTGGCATTTAAACAATGCCCAATTGGCACTAAGGGGCCTAAAGTGTGCCAAGAAAACATCCCCACACCATTACACCACCACAACCAGCCTGCATAGTGGTAACAAGGCATGATGGATCCATGTTCTCATTCTGTTTACGCCAAATTCTGACTCTACCATCTGAATGTCTCAACAGAAATCGAGACTCATCAGACCAGGCAACATTTTTACAGTCTTCAACTGTCCAATTTTGGTGAGCTCGTGCAAATTGTAGCCTCTTTTTCCTATTTGTAGTGGAGATGAGTGGGACCCGGTGGGGTCTTCTGCTGTTGTAGCCCATCCGCCTCAAGGTTGTGTGTGTTGTGGCTTCACAAATGCTTTGCTGCATACTTCGGTTGTAACGAGTGGTTATTTCAGTCAAAGTTGCTCTTCTATCAGCTTGAATCAGTCGGCCCATTCTCCTCTGACCTCTAGCATCAACAAGGCATTTTCGCCGAAAGGACTGCCGCATACTGGATGTTTTTCCCTTTTCACGCCATTCTTTGTAAACCCTAGAAATGGTTGTGCGTGAAAATCCCAGTAACTGAGCAGATTGTGAAATACTCAGACCGGCCCGTCTGGCACCAACAACCATGCCATGCTCAAAATTGCTTAAATCACCTTTCTTTCCCATTCTAACATTCAGTTTGGAGTTCAGGAGATTGTCTTGACCAGGACCACACCCCTAAATGCATTGAAGCAACTGCCATGTGATTGGTTGATTAGATAATTGCATTAATGTGAAATTGAACAGGTGTTCCTAATAATCCTTTAGGTGAGTGTATAGGCTATACATACCCTAGAGCAAGAGTATGTATAGCCTGATTTCCACTGAAATTACCGGGAACAATTTGTCCCAGGAAATTTGTTTTGGCTTCAAGGCAACACACTGTCAAAGATATTTCTGATGCGTCTGCTACAATGACAAAGATGCTTACTTTCAAACGTCATTCACAGGAATAGTTATTTTAAACCTTGTTTCTTGCAGTCCTACCTGTCCAGCTTTGCTGAAACGATGACCTGCCAGTATCATGTGGAAGGCAAACTTCCTCACCATGGGGCTACGCATATTAATGAAGCAGTGAGCCGCCTGCTCCAATAGGATTGCACTCCGCAGGTCAGAGTCCTATCAGAGAGAGAAATAGGAAGTGAAGTGTCCCAGTCATGGGAAATCCCCTTAACCAATGAAATAATACTATGACAAAGATATCACTTTCCTCATTCAAACTGATTTTTTCCCCCATGTATATACCCATGTATATATGATTGACCTGAAAAATGAAAGCTGTATTATATACTTGGAAATTTATGAGCAAATCCCGCTCACAGCCATGCGAAATGGCTCTATACCTACAGGTTATTAGATGGGCTGCAGTGTTAAATTTGCGTAAAAAGATTGTATTTGTGTAAAGAAATTAAACGCTAACTTCATGTATATATTATCTTTCAATAATTCAAGCACTTTTTAAGTACCTCTTCATAAATATGGCTGTTTAAGGGTTTTCCAGGACAAGTTAAATTCAAGCACTTTAAGCACATTGTACGAACCCTGTTGCTTGATTAATGGGTGACAACAACGAAGAAATGACTCTGGTACAGTCTTCAGGTGTAGATGTGTCAGTGGGGACTCACCTCACTGGTCATTTTAATCAGAAGTGTGGCAGCATCTGAGTATTTGGCCTGACTCTTCAAAATCTCAGCACTTAAAAGACAACACCGCTCCGCCAAAAGCATGTTTCTGTGAAACAAGCACAAAAAACAACATGTTACCAACAAAACTGAAGGAAAAAAAAGATCCTTTCACCAAGTGCAAGTAATAAGCAACAAACTGTCTGGCCTAAAAATAGAAGCAACACCTAAAATTGTTTTAATTTATTTATTTAATAAAGTAATAAAATCATTAAAATATCAATAAAATATAACATACACATGTCCAAAAAAGAAAACAAGAACGATTTTATTAAATTTGATTAAATATGTATTTATTTACATATTTAATAACAACATTAAAACATTAAACTAATTTCTAAAAGCCACACAAAGTTATGTCCAGTCTAAAAATGGAAGCAAGAACGACAATATATTTTATTTATTTAATAATGATAATTATGATGATACTAAATTTTTGGCCTAAAAAAGAATGCAAATTAATTAAAGCAATTAATTTTATTTATGTACGTGTGTGTGTGTATGCATGTATTTAGTTATTTACATTTATTAAAAAACATAAAACACTAAGTAAATTTTCAAAAGCCACATGAACTGATATCAGGCCTAAAAAGGAAGAGAGAATTAAAAATTAACTTTATTTATTAATTTATTCATTCAAAACAGAAGTAGTAATAAAAACTATAGCTCTGAACTTATATATACGTGCACACACACACACACACACGTATATCTCAGTGAAGCAATAACGTGCTACAAAACCAAATGCAAATTAAAGGGAGGGTTCACCCAAAAATGAAAATAACCCCATGATTTACTCACCCTCAAGCTATCCTTGGTGTATATGACTATCTTCTTTCAGATTAACACAACTGGAGTTATATTAAAAAATATCTTGGCTCTTCCAAGCTTTATAATAGCAGTGAAGAGAGGATGAGATTTTAAAGCCCAAAAAAGTGCATCCATCCATTATAAATGTTATCCACACATCCCCAGGGGGTCATTATAAAGCTTGGAAGAGCCAGAACATTTTTTTAATACAGCTCTGATTGTGTTTGTCGGAAAGAAGTCGGTCATACACACCTAGGATGGCTTGAGGGTGACTGAATCACGGGGTAATTCATTTTTGGGTGAACTATCCCTTTAATGCATGTTCTTACTTGCACCCATCTCTGTAGGTCTGAATGGCCGTGTCCATGTAGTGTGCTGGGTACGGCCTGGCTGCCCCGCTCTGCAGAAAGGCAGCGACAGCAGCCATCTCCTGTAAAGACGGAAACACCAGGCAGTCAGTCTGAGGCGTGTTCAGACAGTATTACACTGATAACCACAGAAACGGTGCCTGTGGAGCTTATTTCAGGCAGCAGCTGTGCTCCGACTGTGGTGCGCATCTCACCAGCGCTCCCGCAGCATATAGCATGGCCTGGTCGGAGAGGAAGTCCTTCTTGGCAGTGTGGTAGCAGTTGTAGGCCAGCTCATAGTGCTGAACTAAAAAGCAGAGGTCAGCCATCTTCCTGATCTGAAGCTCTGGAGCCTCAGAGGGATAGCTGATATCACAAAGGTCAATATTCAGATAAGAAAAGAACAACAAAAATATGTTAAATGTGCACTTCAGGTCACTCACAGCAGCCCTGCAGTGTTCTTTAGTTCAGCAATACTCTTCTCTGGGACCTTCCCTCCACCAAACAACTTCTTAGTGGCGGAGAAAAGAGATCGGCTCAGACCTTTTCTCGAGACAAGCTAGCATGAGAAAGAAAGATGAAGAAAATGACATAAAAATTTCAACAGCTGTGAAGAACTTTTGGAAATATATTTAAAAAATAAAAAAGGAACCATACATTTGCATTACTGTCAAAAGGAGATAAATATTAATGGATCCTCAGCTTGTACTCTTGAAGTTTATTTTGAAAGTATGAAAACTGCTTTATTATGTACAAATGCAGCCAAGATATGCATATTAAAACACATCAAAAAGCAAATAAATGAAGAAAACAATGGAGTAATACTATACAGCCAACAAAAATGAATTATAAAAAGAATATATAATGGAAGGAGGTAAACAGAAAATATATGGCAAGATGCTGAAGCCAATAGTAAAACATGATTTTCTGAGTGATTTTAATGTATAAGGGGTTATTAAAATAAATATCATGTACTGTAAAATTTGAATAAGTCTGATGTGGTTTAGCTAGTACCATAGGTTCAAAATTTTTGGTCAATAAGATTTTTTTTTATAAGAAATTGATCATTTTGTTGTGACAAAATTGTCAGTAAGACATTTATGTTAAAAAGATTCATTTCAAAATAAATGCTGTTTTTCCCCAACTTTTTATTGATAAAAATCATGGCAGCACAACTGTTTTCAACATTATTAATAAAAATAAAATTTCTTGAGCAGCAAATCAGCATATCAGAATGATTTCTGAAGGATCATGTGACGCTGAAGACTGGAGTAATGATGATGAAAATTCAGCTTTCAAAAATGACTTTTTAAAGTATATTAAACTAGAAAACAGCCATTTTAAATTATAACACTTCTTAAATTTAAATATTTTATCAAATAAATGCAGCTTTAGTGACCATTAGAAATTTTTATAATCTTACAGATCCCAAACTTGGTATTTGCCCCAAATAAAAATCTAAACGTACACAAACAGCTGAAAAGATACAGAGACTTGAGATGAATTAGATCCAACATATAATTCGTGTGAGTTTATGTACCTGGTCATTTAGTTGGCGTATGTTTTTCTCAATGTGCGGCAGTAATCCTCTGAAGGTGAACTCCTGGATAAACTGCCGGATGTGGTCGTGGTCATTTAGGGTCAGGCAGGTTCCACGAGGGGTCGGGGTGGTGTGAGAGGTCACGCTGGCCTGTTTTTGAGGTTTTGTCACATCCACACTGTTTACAGACTGACTGGCGCTGTTGCTAGGGTAACCGGCATCAGGGGACTGGTCCAGCTGCAGAGGATGAGTCTCCGAGATGCCGTCTGCAAACATGAGTGGAACATCCAATTAACATCAGACCAACATTTCTCATCAATATGAGGTTTATAATCAAAATCCCTGATAATGGGATTCATTCTGAATGGACTAACCTCTAACTGAAGGAGCAACACCATCTTCCTCTGCACCAATGTTGTTTTCAACCGCATTATTCACAGCAGATTCTTCATACAGCTCCTATTACACATCACCAGGGTTGGGGAAGATTTAATTTGGCAGATCGAATTCAATTAGTCAAATCCAACATCGTCACACAAGAATAATTCCATTAGGCCAACACGTTTCTCCACAAAACAAATAATTTTAATCATTACATCATAAACATTTCATATCAGATAACTCTCAACTTCAATATTTTAAAACAATTAAGATGGCAATCAAAATACATTTTAGATTCACCAATAATTCTCCACACAGTTATCAGATAAATTTATAACAAGAAAGACTGAGATAAAAGGATTGGAGGAAATTATAGCAAATAAAAGTATATTATGGCAGGGTTTTCAAAACTGGGGTTTAATGAAAGTTGATAAGCTAATTAAATCATTATTAAATTGCAAAAGTAAAACAATTAAATCATAAAAATTAAAAATCTGGTGAATCCACCATTATTTTTTATAAATACTACTGTTATTGTGTTATAGAATGTAGTTAAGAGGTTTTTTTTTAGGCAAGAATGTAGTTTAGACTTCAAATATGTGACTCTTATATAAATATAGCACCAAGGGTGTATGTGTATACAAGAAATGTATATATATATATATATATATATATATATATATATATATATATATATATATATATATATATATACACATACACACAGTGGGTACGGAAAGTATTCAGACCCCCTTAAATTTTTCACTCTTTGTTATATTGCGGCCATTTGCTAAAATCATTTAAATTAATTTTTTCCCCTCATTAATGTACACACAGCACCCCATATTGACAGAAAAACAGAATTGTTGACATTTTTGCAGATTTATTAAAAAAGAAAAACTGAAATATCACATGGTCCTAAGTATTCAGACCCTTTGCTTAGTTTTAGTAGAAGCACCCTTTTGATCGAATACAGCCATGAGTCTTTTTGAGAAAGATGCAACAAGTTTTTCACACCTGGATTTGGGGATCCTCTGCCATTCCTCCTTGCAGATCCTCTCCAGTTCTGTCAGGTTGGATGGTAAACGTTGGTGGACAGCCATTTTTAGGTCTCTCCAGAGATGCTCAATTGGGTTTAAGTCAGGGCTCTGGCTGGGCCATTCAAGAACAGTCACGGAGTTGTTGAGAAGTTGTTGTGAAGTTGTTGTTATTTTAGCTGTGTGCTTAGGGTCATTGTCTTGTTGGAAAGTAAACCTTCACCCCAGTCTGAGGTCCTGAGCACTCTGGAGAAGGTTTTCGTCTAGGACATCCCTGTACTTGGCCACATTCATCTTTCCCTCAATTGCAACCAGTCATCCTGTCCCTGCAGCTGAAAAACATCCCCACATCATGATGCTGCCATCACCATGCTTCACGGTTGGGACTATACTGGACAGGTGATGAGCAGTGCCTGGTTTTCTCCACACATACCACTTAGAATCAAGGCCAAAAAGTTCTATCTTGGTCTCATCAGACCAGAGAATCTTATTTCTCACCATCTTGGAGTCCTTCAGGTGTAGCAATCTCCATGCGGGCTTTCATGTGTCTTGCACTGAGGAGAGGCTTCCGTCGGGCCACTCTGCCATAAAGCCCCGACTGGTGGAGGGCTGCAGTGATGGTTGACTTTCTACGACTTCTCCCATCTCCCGACTGCATCTCAGCCACAGTGATCTTTGGGTTCTTCTTTACCTCTCTCACCAAGGCTCTACTCCCCCAATAGCTCAGTTTGGCCGGACGGCCAGCTCTAGGAAGGGCTCTAGTCATCCCAAACATCTTCCATTTAAGGATTATGGAAGCCACTGTGCTCTTAGGAACCTTAACTGCAGCAGAAATTTTTTTGAAACCCTGGCCAGATCTGTGCCTTGCCACAATTCTGTCTCTGAGCTCTTCAGGTAGTTCCTTTGACCTCATGATTCTCATTTGCTCTGACATGCACTGTGAGCTGTAAGGTCTTATATAGACAGGTGTGTGGCTTTCCTAATCAAGTCCAGTCAGTATAATCAAACACAGCTGGACTCAAATGAAGGTGTAGAACCATCTCAAGGATGATCAGAAGAAATGGACAGCACCCGAGTTAAATATATGAGTGTCACAGCAAAGGGTCTGAATACTTAGGACCATGTGATATTTCAGTTTTTCTTTTTTAATAAATCTGCAAAAATGTCAACAATTCTGTGTTTTTCTGTCAATATGGGGTGCTGTGTGTACATTAATGAGGAAAAAAATGAACTTAAATGATTTTAGCAAATGGCTGCAAAATGGCTGAAAACCCACTGTATATAAAAAATAACTACTAGTACTAACTACTTAAAATGACAAACAGTCAATTGGATTTTTTGTAGTTTACACATCCCATTCGATTACATGGAGAGGGTGGGGTTTATGACATACACTGCAGTCAGCCACCTGGCTTCACTTTTCAGGAAGTATGAGACTCAGTTAACGCAATCAAAACTTTTGGTTCTTGGCCAGAAAACACTGCAACATGGACCAGATTTTATGACAATAATCACAAGTTAATGAGTTCAGTGTCTGCAGTGAGGTTGTGGCACTCACAGGGTTCTGCATGCTGGTCTTGTGCAAGTACTGACTCCAGGGGTCTGGCATCTGTTCGTCTGCACCAGTGCTACCGCTCCGGGAGTTTATCTTGAGCAGATAGCAGCCCTGAGTACCATACCGCTGTTTCATATCCTCATACACAGATTCCGCCCTGAGAGACACAGAGATAGACGTTAATAGTTGTTCTATACCATCATAAATATATATGACAGCCTAATCTTTCTCCCCACAGTCAAGTTATCTTCTATTCATCAGACCTTGAGGCTGTAGGCAGCATAAGATTACAGTGATTGGCAACTTATCTACATGCGGTATTCTCTGCGGACAAAGTGGAAAGAAAAGCAAACATACCCGTCACTCAGCTGATGTCAGATATTAATATTCACAGAAAAACACATTGCAAATTCAGTTCATGTAGCTTAAAGGTTCATTTTTATTCTACTCATAGTATTTTCTCTAATTAAATGTATTCAATTACAAAAGAAAAGTAGAAATGTTTTCTCTTGACATCACTTTGGTTTTAATCCCCGAGGCAGGGTTAGGCACATGTTTCTAGTGTTAATCAACTCTTTTCGTTTAATTGCAGAATCAGAACAAGCAGTGGGAATTATCAAAAGCTTTGAACTGCATATGGAATAAAGAGCATTTATGATTTACTCGGCACTGGACATCAAGAAAAACATTAAGTCAGAGCACAGTACAGGTGCAATATTGAAAAGGTTTAATTAAGAAGCATATTTCAGTAACAGTACCAATGATGAATCGTGAGTGAACACTCTTCATGTACACGTAGATCTATGCAAATGCACAGAAACAAAAAAATAGTATTTTTTAGAGCTGCACGATTCTAGATAAAATGAGAATCACGTTTTTTGGTTTCAAAGAGAGATCATTATTCTCCCACTATTCTGGATATACAAAACTACATGTAATTTACTAGAGGTTCTGACAAAATATAAATAGCTGGAAAATGTTTAAATGAATTATTTAATTCCGCCTAATGGAATAAGATGTAATTGACCGTTCGCAAAGACCTGCCCTCTTTAGTTACTGTTGCTATGTCCGACAAGCCATGCGCTCTCACGTAACATGTTCTCATGCAGCGAAAAATACATCTTGGAGCAAGACAGAGCAGGTTACTTTTGATATGAAAGTTTCATATTTAAAATATTGTAATTTTTTAAATAAACTTAAACAATAAATACCGTATAGTGCCTCTTTAATGTGTCGTGACAGATCACGCTAGCTCCTCAGTTCAAGCGGTTCGTGAACCGATCATCTCTTCATACTAGTTCATTTATAGCATCAAATAAACATGAATGAACATCAGAAGGAATGTTGTTTCAAGCCCGGAAATACGCGAGTACACACAATTTTTCAAGTTCAAGTTCACCAATGTTAACCTACTAACTGCTTTGTCAAACAAAATGGCAGATTCGGGGTTATACTTAGTCAGATCGCTTATCAATCAAACTGACAGCGAAGGGTCAGTTATTTGAATGAATGTGCATGTATTTCTGCGCATAACCAGCTTTCAAAGAACTAAATGTGAGGACACATACAGTATCATGCCAATTTTTACTTGCCCTCATGTCACACAATCTGTTTTTGCTGCTGTTGTTTTTTCTGTGTAACATGGGGGTGAGTAAATTATCAGGAAATTTTAATTCTGAAGTGAGTTAATCCTTTAAAATGATGTTTGGAATGTCCAAGAAAAATGAAATGTTAGATGCGGCCAAATATCCCTAACTTAGATCCTTCTTAGAACAAAGCTTCTTCAAGAGCCAATCAATGATTATTCATCTGACTGGCTGTGTAGAACAAAAAAAGAAACAAACAAGAAAACACAGGTACAAGGAGAACACTTGACACACACACACACACCTCTGCTCGTCTCCGTCACTGATATCGTGAAGCAGGACATAATATTTAAGCGTGTTGGGGATGAACCATTTGGGGTGGGTGTAATCTCCACTGTGCTGGATTCTGTGCTGTTCTTGGGACAGCTTGAGAAATTGTTCTGTTGGCACCGCCTCACGGGACGACACCACCAACATACCTGCAGCCGAGTTGAGGAGATCTCACAGAATACAAATTGAGGGAAGAGCAAAACAGAGACAGAGAGAAAACATTCATACAAAAAAAAAGAAAAAAAAAGAAGAAAGTACTATACAAGAGAGACAATACATATTCTTGTCCGAAACCAACTCAATCAAAAATCCGGATAGACTGGGTAAGATCTCGCAACATTAAAATGTGACGAGAATTCTTGTTGAGGTAAAAGCGTTCTCGCGATATAACCATGTGAGGGTGAAATTAGCATAGAATATGCAACTGCTAAGTTTACATTACATGTCTACCGCACACCGCCTGCACTGTATATATAAGAAATAAAAAAACATTTCATTCAGTTGGGTAACAGTCTGTTCAACAGTCTGTTCCTGGTGCAGCAGGAATCACTGTTCGCTGATCATGTGACGAGAGTAAAGCGAGATGACTGACAAGACCATGGCGGAGGATTAGTTGCGCGACAGAGCCTAAGCTCTGATAAATGTCTCCGCCACTCCCTATACATAAGCTGCATCTCATTTCGAAGGCTGCGTCCTCCAGAGGTCGCTTTTGAAGGCTTTTGAAGAAAGAGACGCAGCTATAGAGTACGTGCGATCGCGAATTTGAAAGCGAAAGTAAAATGCGACCACCCTGATGAATTAGGCTACCTGTCTCCCAATATTAAATTTATCTTTGGCTGTGTAGTTGTAACCACCGCTTAAGCCCTGGTTACTGTTTGCACTTTGAATATTGAGAGAGTACTTTTATTATGGTTGCACTTATTGTTTGCACTTAAGAAAAAAAAAAAAAAACAGACTTTTTCCAAAAACATTTTTGAAAGGTAGTGTATTTATACACTTTTGTATATATACACTTTGCATCAATAGCCATTCATAATTATAATTAATATTACATTTATACTTTATTAAATCGTATACTACAGAAACGTAAATACTTTGACATTTTATAGCATTATTGGCTAAACATTTTATGTGGTAGATTTCAGTCCATTCCTTGTGGTAAAGAAAGAGGAGAAATAAGAGTACAAATAAACTAGAAGCAAGGTCATGTTATTAGGAGAGGAGCAAAAAAAGTTGTTTTTCTGTGTTTTAAAGGATACAGGCCAGGTAGTGGTTGAGGAACTCGTGTTCTGATGCCGGCATGGACTGCAGGAAGTTCTCGCGGTAGGTCTCAAACCATGGTGTTGTGGCTGCAAGACAAACACACACACAAAGAAATATTGTCTTGTTTCAGATACAAGATTAATACAGGTCGCATGACCAGCCCTCCGGGCGGAAGAAGAGAAAAGCACATTATGAAAGGCAAGACGAATAGAAAAAAAACAAGAAATTTGATATTCGACGTAAGCTTAAAAGATCACATTTTAAGTCTTTTACACTAAGATAACAGATCTAAAGTAATATTAAAAAAGGACCTATTTCAGGAATTTCAACCTAATTATTTCACAATAATTTATTTCAGTGTAAATTTAGCTCTTTAAACAAGTGGCATGTAAAATGCTCTCAAATATCCTGCAATTTTGAAACATAAAAGTACAGTCACATTAGCTACATTTCAGATAAATTTTGTAGGCAACAAAAAGGTCCATTGTCTGTCAATATAGTGTAATAATGAATGAAGCACAGCTCACAGAAGGCAAACCAAGCAGCTCTCCATTGGTCAACCTGAAGATATTGCTAAATCTGTGTGGGGAAATCGTTCATCCTCACATAAAATCTTGTGTATTCCTATTGAAACTTGATTTCACCCACAAAAATTCACCAAACAACAGAAAATGTGACCATACCTTAAATCAGGATTACAGCACCTTAAATCTAACATCACTTCATGTTTTTTTTTTTAATTAAGAATCAATTTAATTTTGCTTGGAAGTTCAAAACGGGTTGTTTTGAATGCACGCATTCATGATCAATTTCCCCCTTTCAGTTTATCTAGCAGTGAGGGAAATTGAGGATTAACTGATTTTTAGTCTCCAGATTCATTAGTTCAATTCCTTGACATTTGTTCTCAATCAATGGTCTTCTCTGAATCATTCATGACAATAAGCACACGGCACGATGCACTTCAGTCTGGCAGCCTCACGGTCAATTCTTTATCTGAATCTTTACAAAGACACCATGTTGACACTACAATACAACAAACCATATCTAACACATTATCATCAACGAAGCACATGATTGCTCTGATGTTTACAATGGGAACATTCTAGTGGGATAAACTGGGCTAAATCTCCTATTTTTAAAAGTTATTAACTTTTATCAGACCAAGGACCCCTTGACGGATATATAGGGACCCCTGTTGCATTCTGTGTAAAAGTGTTGAATTATGGCCTGGATAATTAAACATTTAGCTGAAGTTAAATTTAAAACTGAATTTTTGCATAATGAACATTTTAATTTGTTTTTAACAATAATTAGCACAGCCCCTGCAGTGACGCCGTGTATCCCGCTGAAGACCCCTGCTAAGAAGACAATGTGTTAATGTAGCGATAAAGGTTCATCATAATTAAAACATTTATTATCAATATAAAGTGATTAACATAATTCACAACATAAATTTGGTATATATCTTGGTGGTCTGATGTCTCATTAAACAACTTATTCAGACAAACCACAAGGCATTTTTGAAAATAAGTTTAAATAATATTCCACAAATGTTTCACTTGTCAGAGAGCATTAGAGTATTAATACACTGTAAAAAAAATATCTGTAATGTTTACAGAAACTATATGTTGATACTATATGCTAGAGTAAAAACCTGACGCATTGCCATATACGATGAAAATTATTAACATTGCATTATATGAAATTTTACTTTTAAACTCTGTCAAACAGCATAAAATTTATGTTTAAAAACAGTAAAAGGTTCTATTTTATATAAATAATTTATACGTTCTTATTTTTATTATCAGTAATGTACATTAGGGTGTTTTGCATTATATTTTCTGTGATTTAGTCAATGATTATTGCATTATTTTAGCGTTGAGTGTTTCCCAGATGGTGTTTTGTCTTCGTGTGCATCACTCTGTGAATGTCTATATAACCAGTATTGGCCAAGCCACTTACAATGAACTCTGATTCATCATGTTTCTTTCAATCTTACCACCTGTTCATATTATTGTGGTGGTACATCTTAAGGTAAAAATAAGATTTTGCTACTTCAAGTTCATCGGTTTATTAATATTATATCATTTAATGAAATATATGGTTATAAGTTTGTTCAGGTATCAATATGCCATCTCGTAACACCTGAAACACTGGCACAGTATTTTCACAATGTATTTCACAGCTGCCAGTATTTTACAGTAAATGCAACAGCATATTTCTTAGTGTATAACAAAAACAATATATATTTCACATTAAATCAAACTGATCTGGAAAAAAAGTGCATGTAAAGTCAATCTCTACTTCACAGCACCAGGAACAGTGGATCTGCAGAGAGGAGGAGACACTAGACTAGAAAGTGAGACTGAACGGATAAAATGACTCATTGAACTGAAAACCTTACAAAAACTGAACCAAACTCACTGAAAGAAAATAACACTTAAATTTCAGTAGAAACAATAATTAACTATTGTCTGACTCTCAAATGGAACACTGATTGGATATAATGAAGAAATCGCTAAACCATTACATGACAGTTTCAGCACAATGAGTCATTTCCCTTGGATCACAGACACAAGAAACTACAGGACCACCACCAACATCCGGAGAAAGCGGAGGAAGCTAGAGAGGAAGGAGGAAAGTAGATTTAGCGACAGTTGTGCTACGGAGTGAGCTGGGCCAGGAAATGATGTGGAGAAGGTGTCTGAGGAAAGCCCTCTCACACACTCCCGGCACGGGAAGGAAGGGAATACCTGTGAAGTACTTGGACGAGCTCAGCTGGATGAGTGTTTCTTTCCAGTCAGAGTACCAGGGAACGCTCGCTTTGACCGTGCGGTCTGAGAGGAGAAGAAAGTCTGGTTAAAGCTCACTGACAGGAACCACAAAAGCGTAACGCATCCAAAATCAAAACACAATCCACCCAAATCCCTGCAGACGCACCTGCGATGTGCACAGACTAGGGCTGCTCGATGATGCCAAAAATCATTATCAAGATTATTTTGGTGTAATATATAAAAATCATGATTATTGGTGATAGGAGTATCAGTGAAATTTTAAAATTATCGATACTTCAGCAAAAAATAATACTAGGTTAACTAATCTAAGTAAAAGGTCCTCAAAACAGTCACAGAAGAAAAGTAAACAGTCAGCAATACAATAAGAACAAAGAAAATAAATACAACTAAACAAAAATACAAATAAAACAAAAAGTGCTTTAGGTGTACAAACAGTGGTATTCAGATAAGTAATAAACAACAGAAAGTGATCAAATGTAAAATAACACTATTGTATCCATTAAATATAGACTAATCCTTATTAAAACTAGTTTATTCATTCAAGAGCAGTGAGTGATTTCATCTTTGTCTTTTGATTAACATTAATGACTGCCGCAGATTTATTAGGCTGCTGTCACTTTAAGAGCTGCACGAATCCAATATACTTTAGTATATGCATTTTCTTTCTCAACTGTTCACTTAAGACATAACCGACTGGGTTTACGAGGGTAGCTTTTCAACATTTTTATGTGTAGGCTGTTTGACCATTTAGGAGTGTATCCGAAGCCCACAGTATACTTTGATTATGCACATTCTATATAAATGACTAATATAATATTAACTACAGTCATTAATATAGATCGGTGGTTCCTTGCCGTCTCGGAGCGTGCACAGAAAGCCACCTAGTGAACAGTATCTCTTTTGTGGCTTGATGCGCTTTTAATAACTGTTAAATATCAAACACATCCTGCGTTTTACAACACACTTATTCGGCTGATTTGAATGTAAAGTTTGGCTTAGGAATCAGCGAAAGCGCACCGCTGTGAAGGAAAGGAAGGTGCGCTTGGTGGAATGCGGCAAAATAATAATTTTACGTTGATTATCTTAAAATAAATTATGAATAGTCGCACAGCCACAGACAATAACTGCTTTGAAAAATTGGTTTGTTTATTTTAAATAGTGATAGTTATAGTGATTTTCTACCATGTTTCAAAAAAATTTCATAAGTGTGATGTAATGCACGTTAATTTTCATTTCCTGTGAACTATCCCTTTTACTTTGACTTCTACAAAAGTGCTAGCACTGTAGATGTAGTAAGCGAACGAGCGTAGTTCTTAAAATCCCATTTTCCTGATTAGCTTAGACATGAGCATGTTTCAGTGGCGTCTCCTGCTGTGAGCAAAGGCAGTTGACTAAATGTAAGATAATGATGTAGACTCAAAGATATACATAGAATGAATAAACCATATAATTTGCCTTTAAAACACATAAAATAACTACTGGTACCAGTTCTAGCAGAAGCATGAGTGGCAGAGAAGGGAGTTCATCAGTCAGGGTGAGTAGAGCACATTCACATCAAACCAATGCTTCAAAGTCAATATGAAACAACATTCGCATGCACTTTTCCTTCCATAACATGACACATTTCTGAATGAAATAGAATGCTGTCTGAAAAATGTAGAGGGGGATTTAAAGGGTTAGTTGACCCAAAAAAAAAACGAAAATTCCATCTTCAGAACACAAATTAAGATATTTTTGATGAAATCCGATGGCTCAATGAGTCCTCTATTGCCAGCAAGACAATTAGCTACTAAAACATATTTACAGTTCATGTGAGTACAGTGGTACAACCTCAATATTATAAAGTGAAGAGAATACTTTGTGCGCCAAAAAACACAATAACGACTTTAAATTCATTTAGCGATATCCGATTACAAAAACTGCTTCGAAGTCATGTGAACTATTGAAATTTCAAAACAATTATGACATAACGTAGCCTCATTTACTGAAATCACGTGACTTTGGCGCTCCGAAACCACTGATTCGAAACAAAAGATTCATAAAGCTTCGAAGCAGTATTTTGAAATCAGCCATCACTAGATATTGTTGAAAAGTCGGTTTTTTGTTTTTTTTGCTGCACAAATTTAATTATCTTGCTGTCAATAGAGGCCTCACTGAGCCATCGGATTTCATCAAATATATCTTAATTTGTGTTCTGAAGATGAACGAAGGTTTTACGGCTGTAGAACGACATGAGGGTGAGGAATCAATTACAAAATTTTAATTTTTGGGAGAACTAATCCTTTAATTCATTGGATTGTGAAAAGTGATCAGAACTCTAAAAGAGAGTTTGCAGATTATGAATGGGATGATCATTGTGATCCAAGAATCAGGCTTTAAG
This sequence comes from Zacco platypus, assembly GCA_038088235.1. Classification (NCBI taxonomy): domain Eukaryota; kingdom Metazoa; phylum Chordata; class Actinopteri; order Cypriniformes; family Xenocyprididae; genus Zacco; species Zacco platypus. The sequence continues at coordinate 7,150,423 of CM076072.1, forward strand.
TCTGGAAACTGAAACACTGGCCCACCAGGCCTAGAAGGAGGAAAGTCATTTCAGAGCTGGAGGAAGTTATTTTTACCAACATCATTTATTAAGTCATGTGCAACATAGCGTTATTGTTAACTAAAACTATTAAAAACGTTTTCCATTAATTGAAATAAAGCTAAAGTAAAATATAAATGAAAATTACATGAAAAACTGTTGGCTTGGCCGAACTAGAAATAACAAAAACGACATTAAAAAAAATAAATAAAAAAAAAACTGAAACCTTTTTAAAATATAAAATTAAAAGCCAATTCAAAATATGAATAAATATCACAATAGTATACAAAAATAACACTTGATTCAACAAAGAATATATGCATCAAGTAGGTAGTCACTTTTGATTTTATCTTGACTATAGAGCATAGGTTTATGGGACATCACTTTCATAGCCAAACCAACCAGCTATGAAATTCACATACTGTATGCAAGTACACCAACACTGTATGTTTCATCTTGACTCTGGCCTCGTACACACTGTAAAGCTTCAGGAGTGAATCTCCTAAATCACTGTTCTGTGTGTGTATAAAGAGAAAACTCTGGCATCTCACGTGCATTCTGACCAAAGAAATATTACAGCGACAGACTCATGTTCAGCAATATTACCTAAAGCACAGTCAACGAAGGCATTGCGTTTTGCTTACGCTCTGAAAGGCTGATGCAGTGTTGCCATGTCCACTTATTATAAGCGTTTTAAGACTTCATGTTTAAGCTTGGCTCGTAAAGTGATCGATTTCACGGAGTAAGCAGGTGCAGGTCTTATTTTTAGCATAAAGCATTTGGATTTATTTTGGTTTATTGTAGGCTTGTTCCTGTTTGCTGTTCTTCTAGCAAGATCTGGCAACACGAATTAGTCAAGGCTCGTACTGCTTTCCCCGTGATTTCTTGCTCCGCACATAAAGAGGAGAGAAACATACCTGATGTGCAAGGGAAATATTCATTTTTCTTGTATATTTAATCAATGTTGTGGTTTATACATGATTAAGTTAGTTAATCTTTCATGAGTTACATGGATTTTCTTATATAATCTTTTCATAATCTTTTAAGCATGAGAACAATTATATTTGATTGTTAACATATAGATATGCATGTAACCCTTTGCATGCATTAGACTTTTTCTCTTATTGTTCATGAAGTTTTCAAAAGGGTGTTAACGGTCTAAGAATGTGAGGCGATGAACTGAAGATAGAAAACAGACTGCTGCCCAATAAAGGTTAAGCCACCTATGTAAGAGCCAGATCTTGATTGATGAGCATGAAGAGTACATGCATTATCTTTTAGTTTTATGGGTTGGTTTTGTATGCTTTACCATATATCTTTCATGGTATAGTTTCTCTGGGCAGCGACTTAAGAATTGATGACTCTTTCTGCCCTAAAGGTCAGTTAACTGAGAAAAGTTAGGGGAGTTATTATAACTATTTACCATGTTGAGGGGATAACTATTATGGGATGGTGACGAACTGGAATTTGTACCTATATGGTAAAAGGAAGTAGGATGGCTTTATGATAATTTACTTATTTGCATATCCAATCAGTTTTGACTTTACTAAAAATTAATATGTATGATTTGACTGAATAAATACTCTGTTTTGTGTGAAGTTCACTTTGTAGATCTCTGAGGTATGCTTTGGTTGTAACAGAGACTACTCTGAATTTTAATTTTCAGTAAAGTTGGTTTGATAATTTTACTATCGAGTGACTTTAATTTTATAGGTGAATTTCCACCACAGAGGCACGTTAAAATATTAACAAGTAGTTTTTCGGTTCAGTTCCGTACATGCGGCGTAGAGTTTTTGTACATGCGGCTGTCACTACTTGCATTTTTAAAAGTTAATTAGGTGGCAGAATATGGTTATCACTCCAATAAATTACTGAACTCAGTGTGTACTAGGGGTGTAAAGATACCCCTCGTGTTACAATATCACTGCGATTATGAGACATTATAGTAAAAGGCTAAAAAATGTACTGTTGATTAAAATGCTAAATTTGGCAGTACATTTGGGGTGGAAATGAATAAGCTTGGACTTGGTGCTGGTAACCCAGATGGTGATACCAGAATAAAAATATTCATGATTCTGAAGCTGAAAATACAGAATTATTTTAGACTAATATGCTTGCACTGTCACCGATTAAATATATTTAAAATAATGTCGGCCACTTTTTATTGGTACCAGACATTTGGCATTATCAGGACCCACAAATATTCCACCATTGCATTATTATACATTATATTCAACATTATATATAGTAGTTTAATGTAGTACCAACACTAAAATTCTGTAAACTTGAATTCTCTCACACATTTATTCTCATTTTGGGTGAGCTATACACAATACATATTGTCATTATCCATGATACGATATTGTTCCGTTTTTATATTGCGATATATTGTAACATCCCTAGTGTGTACAGAACGGGATTAAGCACTAAAAGGTGAACTGACAACCGAATTTAGTTTGTTCTTGTTAATTAGGTGCAGTCAGGACACAGCCAGTAATGTGCATTCATGTACATTCATTCAGTTTAAGGAGAATGCGGCTGGTGTAGTTTGGTGTGTTAGTTTGTCGGGGCTTTAGGCCCACCCGAGTGATTGGTGTAGCAGAGGGGCTATGTGGGGGACAGACTCTACTGGCAGCCTATGATTTGAGAGGGAACCAAACACATCACAATCCTTCAAAGGGTTAACAGCACAGCATTGCACAGCACACGTGTGTGAGACCTGACATACACGCGCTGGATGAAAGCATGTGTATGAGGGTCAGAGCTCTTACCAAGAATTCATCCACAAGAGAAGTGTTGGGGGGTTGAAAAATGAAAAACAAGAAATTATAAATCATAAACACGTAATAGAAATCAAACCCTTTAATTACATGGACAATTATAACATTTCATTCCCACCCTTTTCATCAAGGGCTCTGCTGCCCTCATCAGGTGTTGATATGAGAGACTACTATGAAAACAGACTCATTAAAAAAATAAATTTAAAAAAAATTATAAATGATATGAGACTGCTCATATTATACATATTCCCCTGCAGATTTTTTTTATTTTTTTATTTAGAGATCATAATATTTTTCTGTGTAACATTATTTGAAAATGTCTGTAAAAACAAATAAATTTTCAAAATTGTGTTAGTTACACTGGGAGAAAAAACATGCTGAATACAGTAAAGTATTTATTTATTTTTGAGTCATTGATGAATAAGGTTTTTAAAAGTGTAAAAAAAAATAATGGAGATATAATAAATTTTTGAAGATTTATTAAGCGTTAATGAGATGAGGTTTTTATAATCAATTAACACAACTTTTCAAAAAAAAAAAAAAATTACAAGATGGAAAAAATGTGTCACCAAAAAAGTCATTCAGTTTAACCAAAATTTCGGTTTTACTGAAATGCTTTTGGTTATACGAAATGACGATATTTTCAAACAATGCTAACAGGATAATATCTAGCAAGCTAGCCAGCAAAAGGACAATCAAGCATTTTATATTTAGTACAAGTTTTTAAAATATTACAACATTTTCCATGTATTATAGCAGTTTTACTTAATGACCTGATGTTTCGGGACATGCATATGACTTTGCTTCACAACCATGTGGTCCTTTGAAGGTGTCTGAATGATGTCACATCCTGTCACATGACATTGACTGAATAACTTGATCCAAAATGGTCCCTTTATATTGGTTACTCTGAATGACATCAATGAAATTAATTTTTCCGGACATTCTCTCTCATATCAAACCAACTTCTACATGTGTAGACTTCCTGATATATGTTGTTATAAAATCATGCCAGAATAAAAAAATCTTACATTTTAAGATATTTTAATCAGAAATTATATGGCTGTTTTGGCCATTGGACAGTTAAACCAAATGACACATCAAAATCTTTAAAATACCTTTATATATAGCAAAAAATATTTAAAACCTTTTGGACTCAATAAAAGACATCTAGTTGTACTACATTACATACTTTGGATGTCATATCTTTGTTTTTAATTATTATTAAAAACTCTGGACAAAAAAAATGACCCATCTCATCGTTGATCCTTAAAGACGTTTCACTGCAGACTTCATGACTATTTGAACAGTATAAAATTTGTATAAATACTGTAAAAACAAAATTTATCACATTTTTGAGTCTACCACTACTTTGGAAATTATCATGAGTAACATTAATTTTTTTCTGCATTTTAATCATGTTTTCATAAGAGTTTTGCGAGTCAACATTGGAAATACTGGTTGTTTACCTGTTTTTAGCATTTGTTATGCTTAATATTTTTACAGTTTACCATCAATTACTGTCATGTGAATGTTACATTTAAAAAAAAAAAAAAAAAAAACATTATTTTGAAAAGTGTAAATGAAAAATCAGACCTTGCATGCGTTGGTTTTCTCGTTTTCTCTGTGTCATTAAAGAGATAGTTCGCCCAAAAATGACAATACTCCCATGATTTACTGACCCTCAAGCCATCCTAGTTGTACATGACTATCTTCTTTCACAACCTAAATTAAGTTAAATTAATAGCCTGGCTCTTCCAAGATTTTTAATGAAAGTGAATGGTGACATTTTTGGTGACATCCACCATAAAAGTAATCCATACGGCTCAAGGAGGTTAATAAAGGCCTTCGGAAGCGAAGTGATGCGTTTTTGCAAGAAAAAATATCCATATTTAACCCTGGCCAACTTTATAGACTATAATCACCAACTTCTGGCTGAAAGAAGAAAGGCATACACCTAGGGTGGCTTGAGAGTGAGCAAATTATGGGATAATTTTCATTTTTGGGTGAACAAACCCATTAAGTACGCTATGTCAAACAGATCACTGAAAAGAGACTTTAACGTTTTTTAACGACTTCTTCTGAGAGTTTCTTAGACTAGATGGTTACAAAATTTCAGTTTAAACGTTACGGAAATTAGTTGTGGTGTACATCTCTAGTTTTCATAAAGAATGTGTATACTGTGATATATATTGTTATCAAGCAAAACAAAGCATAATGTTATAAAAATGCTTGCTTATATTACCCAGATTCATTGGTGGCTACTGGGTAATGCAATCAATAGCCACATATTTCATAAAAAAAATCAACATTTTGGAGATTCTGCAAGGGCTATGTACACTTATGAGCAGAACTGTAAATGTTTCAATGGGAAAGGATCTGTCAGTTCCTGTTTCTGTTCACTTTAGGCCATTACACTTTCCTCCTTTAAAAACGTGGCAGTAACAATCACATCCTCTACATACTTCCCCACCATGATGTCGAAAATCCTTCACAAGCACTTACCGCTTATGTTGAGGTCGTAGTCTCCAGCCGTGATGACGTTGGCAGGTGACCCTTCAGGAGGCTGGCAGACAGAAACCGCCTGGTTGAGGAGCCTTTGCAGCTCTGGGGTCTGCGGAGGCCGTGTATTGATCCCGGTCACGCTGATCCGGAGACCCTTCACCACAACCACCTGGTTGTTGGGATCACGCAGATGACCTACAGTTCAGTAAAAGAGGCAAAAAAGAAGGCGGCAGCTGAAGCTTTTATACTAGCCAAATTACAGTGTTCAGAACTCAAAATTGATTGTAACTGGACTTGGAGTCAAAAATTGTTCTTTAATAATAAGCGTTTTTGCCCACTCAGAGGAAGTGAGCATTTGCAGCCACATATGAATTATAGATATTATATACTACTCCAGCACATCCCAAAGACTATCAATGAATTTACAGTCTGGACTCAGGTGCCAATTCATGTGTGAAAATGATTTTTCATGCTCCCTCCCAACAATTCTCATTGTCATCCTGGAATATGGCCATGATACGTCTTCCTACATGGTCATTTAAGAAATAAAAAACACACTATGTTATGGTACAAATTATGGTTAGAAGAACTGCTCCCAAACATTTAACAGGCTAGAAACATAATAATCACTATAAAAAAAGATCCATCCATAGACTCTTAAATTTACCTATTAAAATCCAAACAGTGACTTTTTTGGCGGGGCTGTGTGTGTGTGTGTGCAAAAAAAAAAGTTTAAAAAATTTTATATTTTTTTTCTTATTCTTAAACATTTATTATTATCATCAGTGTTGAAAGTATTAGTATCAATACTTAATATTTTCATGTAAATTCACAGCACAGATATAAATTCATGCATGCACAGGAAACACAATCACATGGAAGAGAGTCAGTTTAATTTTTCTGCCTCTTGTTGATTCACATGGAACACTGATATAATATAATATAATATAATATAAATGCAGTTAATGTTATTGATTAATGTTTTGATTATTAATATTCTGTTAAGGTACAGCTCTGAATAGGTACTATTCTACTCTTTGTAAATGCTTTTGAAATGTATATTTAATAAGATCAGCACTATACAAATTTAATTAATTATCTGCAGTGGACAAACTTTGGAGAGAGTATTTATGATTTATTGTTTTGTTTTATTTATTTATTTATTTTACAGTGCATTATGACGGCCAATTTAAAAATTTGCCAAGGTTTAGCACAACACAGCTGGGTTTCCACTCAGCTTATGACATCCCACCAGCTCTTCACCTCCCCATATTACTCTTCATGCACCCTTCCCTGTTCAAATATGTTGCCCCCTTGAGGTTCACACCCTCCTCTGAACACTTTCCCATAATGCGCCCTTGTTTTCTCACTGGACACTTCACATGATAAGCACACCATGAAGAATAAAGATGAGACTTTGCACCTCTGCTGTCAAGGCATTCCTAAATAAATCCACCGAGGGACAAACACACAGAGAGCACTGTGTGCATTTGGGTCATCTTAACTGTGTTAATATAATTTTAACGAATCCACAGCACACTGCAACAAATGAATGTGGGAATTTGACAAGTGATTCAGAGCAGAGATGACTGACTGAGGCCTCGTTTCCACTTGGTATTAAGATGCGTTTTGGATCAGATCAGTGGACAAAGCTAAATACAGGGTTGTAAAACATTTGGAGTTTGTCCACTTTCAGAGGTAGTTGAAAACGCACTCGACCGGATTGCTTTTGTAGCGTTTACGCTCAAGTGGTCGAATGGGTTCGAACAGCTACAAAAGATGCCTACTCTCCATCTACTGACCTAATGCGAAAACATCATGTGAAGCGCGCTAGCCAGACGTGATTTAAACCTTATCAGCCGAAGACCCAAGAGTGGTTTGAAGACGAAAAATGTACCAAGCACAATGTTCTCTCACCGTTCCTGATTTCTAACACACACTCACAGCTGGACTTGTGAACGGAAGCTGCTGACCTCGTGTTTTTCTATCGTCTCAGGTCACCTTCATACATAACGTGTCCAGTGCCGACTGCGGTGACTGGATAGATTTTGTAGAAAGAAGGTGATTCAGTTTATTTTGTCCTAATCAGATTTGGAACGGAGGCAAAAGAACACAAAAATATCTTTTCTGCTCATTTTGTTTCTAATCCCTGAGCTAACGGGAATACTTATGGTAAGAGTGACTGACATTTTTAATGAACCGTTAAAAATGGCAAATGTATACACAACCTTTTCATTTTTTTTTTTTTTAAACAAAGAAAGAAACTAATACTTTTATTCAGAAAGGATGTATTAAATTGATCAACAGTGGCAGTACAGTCTTGTGTAATGTTACAAAAAATTTATATTTTGAAAAAAATACTATTTTGACATTTCTATTCATGAATGAATCCTGGAAAGAAAAAGTATCACGGTTTACAGCAAAATATTAAGCAGCATATTTGTTTTCAACATCAATAATAATTAATGTTTCTTAAGCACCAAATCATCATATTAGAATGATTTCTGAAGGATCATGTGAGACTGAAGACTGGGGTAATGATGCTGAAAATTCAGCTTTGATCACATATATTCAAACAGAAAACAGTTCTTTTAAATTAAAAATAATTTTTCACAAGACTACCATCTCCCTGTATTTTGATTAAATAAATATAGCATAAAAAAACTCTTAAAAACTAAATCTTATCGACCCCAAACTTTTAAACAGCAGTGTATAGCAGTATTGCATGGTAACATTCGTTTCACAGGCTAGTACGCCACTGTAAACACCTGCAGTCTTCATAAGTTGAGCCAGCTGACCTGATTGGCTCTTCAGGATTATCCCATATACTTTACTAGATATAAGCAGGTGATTAACAGCACTGGCCGAACACAGACCTCTAGTGCAGCCACTCCAGTGCCTTTATTTCAGTGGTGATCTTACCATCACCAACAGAGGAATCTGATCTGTGCGGTGTCTGTCTGAGTCTCTGCTCACTAAACAGTCAGAATCAGATCAGATTTCACGAACAGAGAGATCAAATTCAGATGAATCTGGGTGGCAACCCTTGATGTCATTTGACAGGCTCAGGGCTGATTATAGTCCGGGCCGGAGGAGCCTCATGATATCAAGTGCTTCCTAACAAAGGAAACACTATGAACCCCTAGCGCAGGGGTTCCCAAACTCTTTTGTCAGCTGATCCCAGTAAGTGTAAAATATTAAGTACCCCCTGAGATTTTAAGGTAATATTTCAATAACTTTACAACACATGTGGATGGTTAACTGATGCTGGTTAATATGGCTGACTAAAGATTTTTCAAGTTGACTATTAGTTGTTCATTTGAGCCATTAGTCGACTAATCGGACATTTATATTAATTTAATTACTTATATATATATATATACACACACTGAGAAGAATACTAAACAATATTGAGCATTTAATATGTATAGGCATAACATAGCCAATATATACACGTAAAGCTGGTGGGAAAAACATAGCAAGGAATCATTTTAATTATTTATTAATACACTAGTATTTTCTGAGTCTGCTGCAAAGATGAAGTTGACGACGAGAATACTTTTTGTGTGCCAAAAAATCGAAATAACTTTTCGACAATATCTAGTGATGGCTGATTTCAAAACACTGCTTCAAAGTTTTACGAATCTTTTGTGTCGAATCAGTGGTTCGGAGCGCCAAAGTCACGTGATTTCAGTAAACGAGGCTTCGTTACGTCAAGTGTTTCGCAATTTCAATAGTTCATGTGACTTTGGCAGTTTGATACGCGAACCGAACCACTGATCCGAAAACAAAAGAATTTGAGAAGCTTCATGAAGTGTTAAAATGAGCCATGAACAGATATTGTTGAAAAATCCTTATTTTGTTTGTTTGCCCCACAAAAAGTATTTTCGTCGCTTTATAATATTACGGTTGAACCACTGCACTCACATGAACTGTTTTAAATATGTTTTTAATAGCTTTCTGTGCATTGAAAGTGATTATTGTCTTGCTGGCAATAGAGGCCTCAGTGAGCCATCGGATTTCATCAAAAATATCACAATTTCTTTTCTGAAGATGAACGAAGGTCTTACAGGTGTAGAACGACATGAGGGTGAGTAATTAATGACAGAATTTTCATTTTTGGGTGAACTAACCCTTTAAATGAGGGATACATACAAAATGTGCAGTGGTGGGGGACCCCAGGAAAGTTGAGAAACACTGGCCTAACTCATTTTGATTGTTTTTATTTTATTTGTTTTTAATTGTTATGGAAAAATACTGCTGAAATGCTGTAAAACCCACATAAATGTAGGAAATTAAAGTGAACATAGCGCACATCAAGTTCCCAAAATGCACGTTAAACTCACCGCACATACAGAGATGGAGTTGGTGAGAAGCAGAATTTACTGTGAATCGAGCCGCTCTGATGCGGAAAACAGTAAGACGTAAGATGGAAATATAATGCTGAGCTCTAACACATGCAGCACAACAGACTATATACATATTTAATTGTATTGCAGCCTTTGATTTGATAATCACACCAAGCCATTAGACATGTCCTCATCTCAGCCATATCATGACCAGTGGAGTCCCAAGGCCTCAAGAAAAGAAAGCTCCAATACACACACCATTGCCAGTAGGGCCCCAGGCCCTTCAGCAAACAGTCCCAGAAAAGTACATTTCACCATATTATCAACCAAAACATGACCTTTTCACTTAAAGAAAGGTCTGCCACTATAATCAGCAGTGGCTGGGGAACCTCCAAAGACATCTGCCCAGGGGCCTCACAGGACAAAGATCAGGCCCTAAAAATCTAGTGAGCTGGCAACCTAGACAGCATTTCTGGGCTGTCTCTCAAAACCTAGTGACCCACCTATTTAGGCAGCATTTTCGGGCATGTGACTAAAAATCCACTGAGCCGTCTATCTAAACAGCATTAAGGGCGTGTGTCTCAAAACCTACTGAGCTGCCTGCCTAGAGATCATTTTCGGCGTCTCAAATCCTAGTAAGCTGCCTTCCAAGAGAGCATTTTAGGCATGGCTCTCAAACCCTACTGAGCTGCCTACCAAGGCATAATTTGTCGCGTTTGAATGCTTTAATAGAACCTAGGCAGTTTTAGGCAATGTATAGGTAGACAGCTCACTGTGTTTTGTGACACAGCCTGTGCGCGTGTGTGTATAACAACCGTCTTCTCGAGTGATAATCAGTTGTGATGTTTGTTTCGCGGTTGTCTGATCAGCTGGGTTCTTACCCTCGGACGTCAGGCGGCAGAAAGGCCGCAGCAGCTCGGGGAAACTCAGGTTGTTTTTGCGGGTCACTCTCTCCGCATCCTCGCTGCATAGGACGGCCACCATCGGCACGAACGAGTCCTGGATGAACTCCTGCACTGACTGCACGCACTGAGCCATGAGCGCGCGCCTTGTCTGTTCCTCACCGAGCTCAGGGATCTGCTGTTGAGTTGAAAACAAATACCTCCTTTACTGACAGCCGACGGCAGACATGTTGAAATCTACTGCTGCCTGCTGATCGATTTTTCCCAAGAAGCTTAGCGGCGGTCAGGTGACTTTACTTCCGTAATGACATAAAAGCTTCACGTCTTCCATAATAAAAGCCCTGTTGCGTGTAAACAACCTTTTACTTTCGATATTTTTGATAGACAAGGACAAACTGACGGATATTTTTAAATACAGGGTGTTGAATCAAAACAAAATTGTTGTCAGAAGTGTAACATTACACAAAGTGTAATAATAAACAAATATATATATCACAATTGATGTTACTTTACGCCACAGAAGTTTAAATATCGTAATTCTGACTCACAACATCTCACAATTCTGACTTTTTTTTCCTCAGAAATGCGAGATATAAACAAGGAACGGCTAGAAATAAAGTCAGAATCTAGAAATATAAACTCGGAATTGCGAGAAATAAAGTCACAATTACGAGATGTGAACTTCTGTTGCGGAAACTTATTCAATAGTGGACATATAAACCTGAACAATGTTAATCAATCTTCTATAATTTGGCACAGGCGATTTTGCGTTTTAAATTGTTGGTAGATAGATATATTTACAGACATATAATGAAAAGTTATTGTCCCGGGACATTGTGAAGGAGTTAACAGTGGAACCATATCAGCTCTGTCACTATAAGACGTGGCAGAGGAATTGATTAAGACATATTGGAATAAAGTGCCTGTTAAATGGCATAATTAAAATAGCATGTCCAGTATAATGCATGTATTAATGTACCAACAAAATTCACTTCTTCTATATAATCAGTTTATCAGTCTGTTGCTTTCACACAAAAATGTTCAGATTTTGAATGGCTTAAAAAAATTGAAGCATAAGATACACATTTCTTTCACAGTCCCCGAGTCACATCTCTCAGGATTTATTTATAAAACAAGTTCCAGGTAAAGGAACTCCCATATTTATCATAATGAAAAGAAAGTAAGCTGAAAAGAATACACTCCCTCTTCATGACCATAAGGAAGTTGACTGTAGGCTACTAAAGCTTTGCAATCTGAAAGTGAAGATATCAAAGGAGTCTAGACTCTCCAGAAGCCAGAGTTGAAGATTTGGACATGTCTGCTTCAGAGGAAGAGTGTCCTGTGTGCCAAGAGAAAATAACTAATCCTACTCAACCGGCTCCATGCTGTGGAAAAGTGTAAGTGTAATATATTTTAAATGTATAGTGATTTAGGTGTCTTCCATGTGGACACTTCACAAACAGACAAAACTTGTAGATCAATCTTGTAAGTTTGTAAGACGCATTTAACATAACATCTGCTGATATATAGACCTATTTTGTACTTTTATTCAGAAATGTCTTGTACAAAAAGTTTATATTTGTGAAACTGATAAGTGATTGCAGATTAAATAAATCAAATTTTCTCCAAAATGTGCCTTTGTATTTAGAAACATTTAGAATTGCTTTTTTTAATGTACTATACGTTTAAATTCTGTCCTCCTTCACATATAAATATCATTTCTTATAAACAACCTGAGCAGTTAAAAGCGAAAGTATTTCTAAAGGGAAATTCCATTACATGATCAAGGTTACCACTCTTGGCAGCCACTATAAAATTCTTCTTGTTGATAGTTGATTATTTTATTCTCTCTCACACGCACTTTGTCTCTCTCTGTACTTCTAGATTTTGCCAGGGATGCCTCAATCAATCTGTTCAATTCAGGACTCATTGTCCGCACTGCAGAAGCAGCGATTATGCGAATAATTCATTTGTAGTAAGTAAATGCCCCGCTAAAGTGTGTAATAAATATCAGTCTTTCTGTAAGAGGAGTTCATTAAAGACTAAATGCTTATGAATATCTTATGTCTTTCAGCCTCCAAGTAGGAGAAGGCATCTGCGCCCAATCCTGCGAGGGAATTTTGATACATTAAATTCAAGAAGACCTGTTGGCTCAAGCATACGGAAGTAAGTCTCAGGCAAATGTCAACATTTAGTGCCTTTTCTGTCAAACCCGAATGAATTTACCACTACTTTTAAACCCACAGTCTCATCAACCAACTTCAAGATTCACAGGCACAAAACACAAACAATCTGTCCAATCAGGCTGCCCCGGCACCTGCCCCACAAAACCAAGCCCCTCCCCTTTTCATTGCCTCCGCACGGCCTGTTCCGATGCCACGGCTCCGGGTTCAACCTCCAAATTTACTTACCACCACGCAACCTACAAACCATGCCTCTCCGGCTGTTCCTGTTTAAGTCCCGACACCTGCCCCAGCTCCACTACTGCCAAACCCCGCCCCACTGCTGCCAAACCCCGCCCCACTGATTCCAAACTACACCCCACTCCGAACATGGCTAAACCCTGCCCCGCCCCAGGAAGATTTGCAAGCTGTACTTGATGATTGGTAAGTCCCATCAAGAGGATAACCATTTGATTGACTTATGGTTTGGATAACTCATATTTTGTTTCATTCACAGGCCATGGCAAACGGAGATCACTGTAAGGGACTTGAATCCGCAACCTCAGAGGTGAGGACATCTGTTCATCCACTTCTGCTCATAAACACACTGCACTGCATGTGGAAAAAACCCTTCCAATTAACACCTTTGGCTATTCCAGAAATTCAACAAATCCTAATCCTGCAGCATTGAATAACATTCTAGAGTTTTCTTTTAGATGCCACCGACCATCAAAGTATTATTATCCTCGTCAGTGTTGGGGGTAACGCATTACAAGTAACTTGAGTTACATAATCAGATTACTTTTTCAAGTAAGTAGGAAACTAATGCATACATTTTTCAATTTAAAACAAAACATCTAAGTTACTTTTTTCAAATAAGTAACTCAAGTTACTTTTTCACATTTATTGACTGCCAGCTTTCCTGTCCCCATGTTGAGAGAAATCATAAGGTCAGAGGTGTTTTGTGCACTGTGTGAACATGATGGTTATTGTAGTTCTTGACTAAATGTGAACATGTATTTACTCATCGCTTGAAGGGTTTGGGTTTATGCAAAATGAACAGGCTTAAATAGGAATTTCTTTCAGCCTGAGGCTTATTCATTTCACTATTGGTGTGAAAGGGCCTTAACCTTTGCCAAAATTGGAACTTTTGCTGTTATTTAAAAACAAACAAGCAGGTCCAGCCCAGGTGATAAAAAGTAACACAAAAGTAATGAAACACATTACTTTTAATAAAAAGTAAGTAATGCAATTAGTTACTTTTTTTAGGGAGTAACACAATATTGTAATGCATTACTGTTAAAAGTAACTTTCCCCAACACTGATCCTTGAAGGACCCCATCCTTAAAATTATTAAGCCACTTTTATATCAGCCATTTTCATGTGTAAAGATCCGATGTATATTGTAAAATAAATGTGAAAGTGACATGTGAAGGCCAAGTACAGTAACCCATTCTCAGAATTTGTCCTCTGCAATTAACCCATCCAAGTTTATGCACCCAGTAGGAGTAGTGAACACACACACACACACCCCCGGAGCAGTGGGCAGCCATTTTTGTTGTGGCACCCAGGAAGTGATTGGGGGTTGTGGTGCCTTGCTCAAGGGCGCCTCAGTCTGACCAATGAGCAGGATTTTGTTGCACCTCTTGTTGATCATTTTGTGGAACATTTTTCTGCTTTTATTTTCTTTTTTGTCGACAAAATATTTACGTATTTCTAAAATAGAATATTTCAAAATTACATCTATTTATTTAGAATTATTTTGCATTTATTTTGTCAAATGGCATTGGTTCTTTATTGGCATCTTTGGAACCTTTAACATTTAGTTGCAAGAAAGGTTAAGATAGAAATGTTTTTCACACCAAGTAGAAAGGTTCGTTGAGGAACCCAAAACGGTTCTTGTGTTGGAAAAAAAAAGAAAAAGAAAAGAAAAAAAAGAGGAACCTTTATTTTAGTAGCCTTGAAGCATCCCAAAAAATAGTCAAATAATTGTACTCATTTTCCTGATTTTTTTTCCAGTTCAACTCTGAGGACATTTGTGTGTCCATACTGCCAGGATGATGGAATGGATGAACTTGATCTACGCGATCACTGCAATGACCGTCATGCCAATGACTTCAGACGTGTGGTCAGTCAGGATTCATGGAGTGATTCTAATATCCAATGTGTTGAATTAGACTTGCAGCACATTCATTTAAAAGATTAACTGGTTCCTTTCAGTTATATTATCTCTGCATTTTAATTTGAGAAAGTATTTTACCCTTTCAATGCTACACACACTTCAATTTTAAATGACTCAGCAGTGCTGACTGCTACACATTTACATTTTGTGTCCTCTGGCACCCTCTAGGTGTGTCCAGTGTGTGTGGCGACACCCCACGGTGATCCGCAGTACTACAGCCGCGACTTCATTGGCCACCTCAACCTGCGCCACTGCTACTACATGGACGATATAACTGTAAGTCATAAACACGTTCACAAATCAACGAACTTTTCCCCAATGAATATAAATCCACACACAGTGTAAATGTTGAACTGTAATCCTTTATTCCTTTGATCCGCAGAACCTGCACCAATCTGATGAGATGAACCTTCAGTGTGCAATTCTAGCATCATATAGGCAAAACATTTAGAGCTCATTTTCAGAAATATGACTACACAATTTTCAGGGGTTTTTTTTCTGGACAGCATCTAAAAAAAGCTTGTAAACAAGATTATGGCATAATCATGAACAACAGCTGAGAAACCAGTGAGAGATAAGGTATATTGAAGATATTGAACAATTTGATTGATACATTTTGATTGAAATGGTATTAAAGCAATAGAAAATTGTTGATTATCTGATTAAGATGTATTTTAGCTAAGTGGTATTGTATTTTTATTTGACATCATTTCTTCATATAAATTGAAGTTGTACATTTTCGTTATTGATCATGCCTGTAAAGATTTATCTGCTGAAAACATTTTGCACAATTTAGCTGCTCTTGAGCTTTCTTTAAGATATAATATATATATAGTATGCAATATGCACTTTTTGTTGGATTTAGAATGTATTAAAATGGTGGGATAATGTTTGAATAAATTATTTGAATGAGCTCAGGTTCTGCCTCCCAATGAAGAAAAAAAAAGTGCAATAAAAGTTTCAACTGTAAAACATTCTTCTGTGAAAAGGATCATTTTTCATTACAGAATTACAGTCTCCCATAGTCAATCATTTCAAATCTTTGATCACCAAAAATGACATATTTAAACATTTTTTTTCCCGTGAGAAAACCCTTGCCCAATTTATGTTGACTTGCGTGCTCTCGGAAATATGGTAAATACGAGTTTCCTAGGTAAAAAATTGCACATGAACACCCTCCCATTTCAAAACTTGAATGCGATAAAATTGTAATTACGACTTCAGAAGTAGCACGTGAAGGCATCATTAGTATAGGCGGATCTATGAATATGCAAATTATCCCCGCCTCCACCCACTCGCACGAGCTCAGAGATCAATTTCCTGAGGTAAAGGCTGCATCGCTTTTTACAACGTCGGACTGTAATTAATTTATATGATTAGCCTTTTGTTTGATTACTTTATCAAACAGCTGCTAATAATGTGTTGCTAATGCCATTCTGCGTTCACGCCTCCTCGTATTTACCGGAATCTTGAGATACACCATGTGACGTTCACGTCCTCGGACTGATCCTTACCAAAGACCCGCCCCCTTTAGTTACTGTTGCTCTGTCTGACAAGCCATGCGCTCTCACGCCACACATCATGTTCTCACGCGGTGAAAAATACATCGCGAAGCAAAGAGGACACTGACAACGCCTCGACAAACAAGACAGAGCAGGTTATTTTTGATATGAAACAGTTTCATATTTAAAATATTGTAATTTTTTAAAGGATTTTAAACAATAAATACAGTATAGTGGCTCTTTAATGTGTCGTGTAGCTCCTCAGTTCAATCGGCTCGTGAACCGATCATCTCTTCATACTAGTTCATTTATAGCATCAAATAAACATGAATGAACATCAGAAGGAATGTTGTTTCAAGCGCGAAAGACTTGAGTACACAATTTTTCAAGTTCAAGTTCACCAACGTTAGTCTACTAACTCCCCTGACTGCTTTGTTGGACAAAATGGCAGATTGGTCAGATCGGACGTCAATCAAATTGCCGGCGAAGGGTCAATTATACGTTTCTATGGCACGATCAACGCCTAAATGAATCTACAGTGGTCAAGTGGTACAACAGCCACGTGGTACATGTGGGAGCTTTCAGACAACTCCCAGCATACAGACTGTAATCTGAAACGTGAACGCTTTTTACGAGCCAAGGGTCTTACAGTAATTGACCCTTTGCAAACAGTTTGATTGACAGGCGATCTAACCAATCATAACGCCGAATCCGCCATCTTATCCGACAAAGCTGTCAGGCAGTAGCCTACAGTAGATTAACGTTGTTTAACTTGAAGTATTGTGTGTACTCACGTCTTTCCACGGTCGAAACAACATTCCTTCTGATGTTCATTCATGTTTATTTGATGATATAAATGAACTATGAAGAGATGATCGGTTCACAAACCTTTTGAAGGATCTGTCACAACACATTAAGGAGCCACTGTACAGTATTTAGTGTTTAAACTGCTTACAATTTTTTAAATATGAATCCGTTTCATACGTTGTCAGTTTCCTCTTTGCTCCGCGATGTATTTTTCACTGCGGGAGAACATGATGTGTGGTGTGAGAGAGCATGGGTTGTCGGGTATAGCAACAGGGGGCGGGTTTTGCGAAGTGTAGAAAGGCATAAAGTTCATTACATACATAATACACCCACTATAATGCTAAATGTACCCGATTTTTTTATATATCAACAAAAAAATATACCGAGATAATGTGGCTTCTGAGTCTCCACTGCTTCAGAGCGGTCATAGCTAATGATATGCTAAAAACCCAGCGGCACGTTCACGTGATTGGTTACAAGGTAGTTTGTGATGTCACAAACATCAGCGATTTCAAACTGCGTTTTTGAAACTGTTTATATCAATGCTGTTTCAAACGGAAAATACTCAGCAATAGTGTTGACTTATGAATTTGCACATGATTTGTCTTAAAGCATATTAAAAACATCACATAAACAACTTTAAAACACAGGGTGACTTTAAGAAAGTGTTTATAAGATAGTGTGCAATCAAGCTATAAACTTTTAGTCATGTCATTATCAATAACTACTTTTATCATGTCTAATAATATCATGGTGACCATCAGTGTAATAAATCAATTCATATCCTATCAGCTGCAGGCTCTTATCATTGCACACTAAGCTCTTTTTGCTCTATAAATTGGATAATACACAAAACATGCTGATGTTTTGAAGAAAAGAGCTCAGAGTAAAGCGATCTCATGGCTTCTCTCCGTACATTTCTTGTTCTGTCCGCATGTGCCACGGCTCTGTGTTTGGTGAGTCCAGAATTCAGTAGAGTTGGGGTTCAATTTTGTGATCATACGTTGAATAATGCATGCTAAGCAAATGAGCTATAGTTTAGTTGTATGCAAATGTATCGATCCTGTTTGAATGAGTTTTATGATGAATTGGTTTCATAATGGTAGGTTATACAACATCAAGGCTTGCACTGTGATTCATATATTGATGTAAATGTGCACCTTTAACACTTGTCCATCAAATGTGTTCTTTCAAAGCCAACATCTTCACTGTCAGGTGAGTCACAATAATCATATTCTCTCAAAATAACATTTGATTTGTAAAGATTTTATATTCTATGCTCTGGATTTTTACTTTTTTGTTGTTGTTGTTGTAGGAAAAACAGAGATTGATGTAGATAATGGAAAAGACCAGGATATATTTGAAATAAATGAAGGTTTGTGGAAACATTAATATGCGTCTTAAATCTGTAGTATTATTTCAAAACCACTTTTGCTGTAACTGCTGTGTTGTTCAACAGAGGCAGGACTTCACCTGGTGGAAGGAGACATTCTGATAGAGGAGGTCAGTGTTTATAAAACAGATTCTCATAAAACACTTTACATTAACAGTGCAAAACAGGACCTGAAACCTGGAAGAAGATGAAAAAAAAGTTTAGGAGATGTTAAACCTTCAGAAAATGTTACATGAACCTCAGGATGTCAAACTAAATATTAGATGAGATGATTATTATTATTATTATTATTTTGGTAACACTTTGTTATGGGGAACTCATTCACTATTAACTACGACTTTTGCTTCAATAAACTCTTAATTTACTGCTTATTAATAATTAGTAAGGTAGTTTAGGTATTGGGTAGGATTATGGGATGTAGAATATGGTCATGCAGAATAAAGCATTAATATGTGCTTCATAAGTACTAAAAAATAGTCAATATTCAAGCTAATAAGTAACTAGTTAAAAGTGATAATTGTTCGCCATACTGAAGTGTTAATTTTTTATTAATTCTCTATGAGGTTTGAAACTATAATTTAGGACATGTGTAAATATAGCTGTGTAAAATTTCAAGAAATAAATTTTAAAATAAAATAAAATAGTAATAAAAAAATAAATCTTTTAGGAGTTGCTTAACCTTCAGAAAATGTTTAACAAACTTCAGGATGTCAAACTAAATATTATATGAGATGGCTTTTTTATTTTCTATGGAGGTTTATAACTAAAATCTAGGACGTGTAAATATAGTTTAATTTTTCAAGCAATAAACAAATAAAATAAATATTTTAGGAGATGCTTAACCTTCAGAAAATGTTCAACAAACCTCAGGATGTCAAACTAAATATTATATGAGATGGCTTTTTTATTTTCTATGAGGTTTATAACTAAAGTCTAGGACATGTGTAAATATAGTTTAATTTTTTCAAGCAATAAACATCAAAATAAAATAAAGGCTAAACAGGTCACTAGTTATAGGGTAACTTGCAAATGAAATAACAGGGATGTGTAAATTAAGCTCCCTCGGTTTGTGTTTAACAGGGAGAAGGCAGAAACACTATTCTGGGTGAACAGTATCGCTGGCCTACCACTGTGCCGTACTTCCTAGACAGCAGCCTTGGTATGTGAATCTATTAAATAATTGATTCAGTTCAGATGTATAAATGCTTTGATCTTTATCTGACATTCTTATTCTTACTTAATCTCTCGCCCACTGTCTTTCTCTCTTTATTTCAACAGAAATCAATGCCAAAGGCGTGATACTGAAAGCATTTGAGCAATACAGACTCAAGACCTGTATTGACTTCAAACCCTGGGGTGGAGAGCCAAACTACATTTTTGTATTTAAAGGCAGCGGGTGAGGAGACTTCAAACAATGTATCCTCAAATTCTATCCACATTGATATTAATGGAGGGAACTTACTGTGCACTTACATTTTTCAATACAAACACAGAAAAAGTCCTACGCCTTTGTTTACCAAAAAAAGTAAATTAATTTAATCATTATTAAATAATATTTGGTTACACTTTATTTTGATCGTCCACTTTCGACATTCAAATAACTAACTTTACTAATTCTCTTAAGAGTTAGCTGACAGAGTTGCAGACTGTTAGTTTAGGGTTAGCAGTTAAGGGTTCGGATTAGTATAAGTTAAAGGCACAATATGAAAGATTTTTATAAAAATATCCAAAAACCACTTGCACAGAGTTATATTTTGTTTAGCTATGTGCTTACATTATCAAAAATGTTTCCAAGAATTTGTAAATTGAGAGAAATTCACAATTTTAAATAGTGCCCTGTCCCTTCTTTGTCACTTGTCGCCTGTCAATGACGTAATATCTGCGTTATCCCTGGTTTCCGCTTGTACTGCATAGTAACTTGGCAACAGACACGGACAACTGCGTAACGTCTTGCGGCACGCTGTTGTTGTTTTGTTCAAACATTATGGACCATGGCAAGCAAACTTTGGG
Source organism: Zacco platypus (assembly GCA_038088235.1). NCBI lineage: Eukaryota > Metazoa > Chordata > Actinopteri > Cypriniformes > Xenocyprididae > Zacco > Zacco platypus. The sequence goes on from CM076072.1 coordinate 7,171,054, forward strand.
ACAAAATGAGAAATAAAATGGAGGATCAATATCGGCGTGGCGTTTTCGAGCTGGCGAGAGCTTTGCGACAAACTTCGACTTGACAGAGACGGCGCTCTTGCACGTTATTAGACAATGTAAGCAAATGTAGGCTACATAAGACTAATCAATGTTATATAGCTCAACACGACGAAATGTAAGAGTATCATGACTGTAATATTGTAATGTTGATCTAGCTTACTGTTAAGTCTCATACAGACAACAAACTAATACACAGAATAACAGCCTTTGTTTTGTCTTGACTTTTGTGACCCCTAGTGGCGAAAAAATACATAGTGGCTTTAACATGTACTTGCGAAGTTACTTATAGTCAGCAGAATGTCTGTTGGGAGAATCAAAATAAAGTGTTAGTAGATATTAAGTTTACTAATACTCTGATTAATGAGAAAATAATTCATTTGAGTTAGTTGACGTTGTTTCAAAGGTACATTTATAGTTAGTAAAAGTAAAAATGCCTAATTTTAGATCAGTAATAGCATCATTTCAGGTATGTGCAAGAGTAAGAGCATCTTTTTGTAACGTTATTTTTGAAATTCCGGATTTTTCTTTGTTTCAGATGTTACTCAAAGGTGGGGAATCGGCAGATGGGGAAACAGGAGTTGTCAATTGGTGCAAACTGTGACCGTTTAGGAACAGTGGAGCATGAGTTTCTGCATGCGTTGGGTTTCTGGCACGAGCAGTCCAGATCTGACAGAGACGACTACGTCACCATAGTGTGGGACCAGATTGAAGAGGGTAATAACTGAATTCATCAACATATATATCAATTAATGCCAAATAATAAATCTCTGTGATATTCTGTCTTGGAAAACATGCAACTATACATCCTGGTTTGTTTCTCACATAGGTAAAGAGCACAACTTCAATTTATATGATGAAACTGTGTCCAGCTTTCTCGGTGTGCCTTATGATTACGGTTCCGTCATGCACTACAGTAAGACGTCCTTCAACAAAGACCAAGATCCAACTATCGTTACCAAGATACCAGAATTCTTGGATGTGATTGGTCAACGCATGGAGTTTAGTGACAGTGACCTGCTCAAGCTAAACAGGCTATACAATTGTAGTAAGTTTATGATTACACTTCATATGGGAGAACAGTTGACCTTGACTGGTTGAATAATCCTCCATTAATTTTTATACATTTATTGAAATTAGTCTGATCAGATAAAGATTACTTGCTCAGGTAATACTTCTCTCTTCTCTCACTCATCTCTAAATCAACTTTCAATACTCTTCCAGCTAAAACCTCAACTTTTCTGGACTCTTGCCACTTTGAGGAACCCAATATCTGTGGTATGATCCAGGGAGATGGTGGAAATGCCAAGTGGGCTCGTGTGCAAACCGTAGAGGGCGGTCCAAAGACGGACTACACCACTCTGGGTCAATGTCAAGGTATATGAACACCCCTAAACACAAAAGCAGGATTAAACCCGACAATGTGTTGAAATTTGTCTGCCGACAAAACTTCTTGCAAGCGAGCAAACAGAACTTAGCTTTGCATTTATGTGGCATCGTACACGGTAGCCCCGCCCATTGTGAAATCTCATTGGTCCAAAATCCCCTTAACGTAACGTCAAATATCGTCCGATTGGTTTTGATTAGCTGCGTCCAAACTTGCATAATGTCTAGTAGGTACTACATTTGGCTTTAAACTTACATTGCAATCAGTTACGTTGCTAACACAATTAGAGTTATATTAATAAATATCCTGATGCATCCGAGCTTTATAATGGCAGTGACGGGGGCAATGAGTATGAAGCTCAAGAAAGTACATCTATTCATTATAAGCGTGCTGAGGGGGTTAATAAAAGCCTTCTGAAGTGAAGTGATATGTTTGTGTAAGAAAAATATACATATATAACAAGTTATAAAGTAAAATATCTAGCTTCCGCCAGACAGCTTTCCGTATTCAACTTACAAAGAAAGTGTAACACCGCTCGCAGTTCAAATTGCTTACACAACATCTTACGCCTTCCCTATTCAACTTACAAAAAAGTAAGTTGAAGACGAAGGCAGCCTGGTGGAAGCGAGATATTTTACATTATAACTTGTTAAATATGGATTTTATTTTACAGAAACACATCAAGCAAATCTTGGGGTAATTTTAATTTTAAAGTGAACTAATCCTTTAAATGGGACGGTGGCATGTGGAAGTCATATTTATTTATTAAATGTCTGTTCACTGGTATAGAACCACTGTGGAAAAGTTGAATAATTCATAGTCCATAATTTTGCTTTGATAACTCTTTTATGATATTATGATGGTACTTTGGTCTTCATGATAAAAATATTTTACAGACACTATAAGGAAATATCATTCTTTGACCTTCTCTAGACTCTTCTTGTCAAGAGTTGATATAATATGTAAAATGATCTTTAAACTCCATTATAAGGTTCAAGCTGGTGTGAGAAAGTGACAAGACTTAGAAGCCGATTATATAATAAAGTTTATACTTTTACAGGGGTTGGGTTCTTCATGCATTTCAGCACAGCCACAGGAACACAAGGAGACAAGGCTTACCTGGAAAGTCGACTCTTTTACCCCAAAAGACACTCCCAATGCCTGCAGTTCTATCATTATAGCAGTGGGGGCGCCGATGACCAGCTAAACATCTGGGTGCGCGAATACACCGCTGAAAACCCCAAAGGAGACCTGAGACTCATTCAGAAGATCAGTGGTAATAAATCAAAATATTTAAAACCCCAAAAAAAGATCTATTTAATGTTAAAGGTGGGGTCGCATATACCATTGATGAGCGAAATTAAAAGACGAATTTCATGTTGGTTACGTGAATTCAAAGCCTTGACCAACAGAAAACTGCTTGGTTTGAAAGTGACTTCTGATAAACTGTAAAATTGTCCCTCAAATCTGATTGTTTTAATGGAATCTTGTTCCAGGATCAACAAAGATGTTGATCCAGGAACACGTTGTACTTGGTGAAATCAGGTTCTGCGCTTTAGCATATCTCTCACAATTGACAGTGGACATTTTTAAATTTGACTAACGTGGCCAAACCTTAAAAGTACGGTCACATTTACCATTGCGGCTCCACACATTCGGGAGTTTTGTGTGGGAGCAAAAAAGTTCCCCACAATTTTTTTGCTTGTGTTCAAGTTGGAAGTCATTTTGAAAGCTGCTTTGTTTGAAAGTAGGGGTGTAATGGTACATGTATTCGTCCCGATCCCTCATGGTACAGACGCCATAGTTCGGCACATACAGTGGCACATACAGTCAGATGATGAATACAGGCAGTCACACTCCAATCCAGAAGGGGACGCACAGTAATGCAACAATGTTTGCTAACCTCCACAACAGGACAAAATGCAGAAGAACAACAGAAGATCTACACATAGATACGTTTACGTGTAATCTCTCAACCAAGTGTTTTTCAACCGCAAAAAGACAATAATAATAGAGAATAATATCTCAAGTAGCATTACATTCACCTCAGGCAGGTCATTTAGTGTCCACAGCATGTTAGTTCACTAGAGAAATGAACTCCAGAGGAGCATTTCACTAAATTAGCTTATATTTTCATTAGATTTACTTTACCCATCTTAATTATTTAATGTTTAAATAAATTTGTCATGAAAACAAGTTATGACTGTAACTGTCAAATGATTATATTTGAAAAATGACTTGGAGTAGAAAAATAATTTTATAATTATGCCTTGTGCAATTTACATGTTTTTATTTGAGTGTTGATTATAATCTAAAAATAGCTAGCAACTGAATTTAATAGTTTGAGTTATGTTGTTAATTGTTAACCTTTAATATTATAGTAATGTGCAAGAAAGGGCTACATTTTAGTTTACAGCTTTAGCTGAGAGATTTTTTTCATCCTCAAGAAAATATAATTGAATTTATTTAGAGACAATTTGTTCAATAAACTACTGTTTAAATAAAATAAAATAAATAAAATAAAAGCAATTATATGTTTAGTTTTCTCCCCCGCTGTACTGAACCCATACCGAACCGTGACTTCAATACCGAGGTACGTACTAAACCGCCATTGTTTGTGTGCCGTTACACCCCTATTTGACAGTGACTTCTGCAAAATTTAGTGACCACACCTCAAGGAACTGTAATTAAATTGTTTGTTATGAGTAATGTATACTTGTACTATTTAGGTGGGCTTAAAGACTCCTGGGAACTATACCATGTGACGCTGGATGTCTCTGATAAATTCAGAGTGGTGTTTGAAGGAGTTAAAGGAAGAGACTCATCAAAGGGTGGCCTGTCTGTGGATGACATCAACCTCTCAGAGACCCAGTGTCCTCAGTACACTTGGCGTATTCGTGATTTTACCAGGCTTCTTGCAACAACTGCTGCCGGCACCAAAACCTACAGCCCCCGCTTCCTATCCCCAGATGGTTACTCGTTTCAGATTGGTTTGTACGTTAATGGTTTGAAGGATAGCCCAGATAAAATGGCAATCTACCTCTACTTGACCTCTGGACCTAATGATGACAATCTCCAGTGGCCGTGTCCATGGCGACAGGCATCCATGGAGCTGATGGACCAGAATCCAGACATCCAACACCGCATGAACAACATGAGGATGATCACTACTGACCCAACCAAGACCTCCACTGACTGTAAGATATAAACAGAGCTGGGGCATGAAAGCAGCCAGTGCTTGGGGGGTACTCTTTACAAGTAATGTGAGTTTACGTAATCAGATTAGAAGTAACAAGTAAAGTAATGCATTACTTTTAAATTTACAACAATATATCTGGGTTACTTTTTTCCTTCCTTTTATTGACTGCGTCCTATTCTTCCCCAATCCAAAATGGCAGCACAGCTGAAAGGTTTTTTTGAGCTGCGCCCTCTTCTGTACAAGCGTGAATCTGCATTTCCTTCAGCCTAAGGCTTAAGCCCAAAGTATACTTTAACCATGCACACTTTTTAAAGTAATTAGTTTATCCTCAAGGTGGCAACCATGCTCTGTGGGCATTGATTCACAAGTTCGAAGGAAACCTGCATAAACAGAACAGACCGGAACACATGCAAGCTACAGCGACAGTGGAGGCCTGTATAGACGAGAGATTAGAAAGTACCCACATTTGTACAACTCTAGCATGAAACGGGTTGTGACTCGTGGAGAGAGATTATCTGCGTCAAACGTCTGTGTACTTGTACAAGTCAAGCGAATTGCAAGGCTGTGTGCATACGTAAAAAAAAAAATAAAATATGTAGTATACCTTTATCCATTTCACTTTTGGTGTGAAAGGGCCTTTACATTTGCCAAAAATATAACTTATTAAAAAAACAAGCAAGCCCAGGTGAGAAAAAGTAAATTTCCCCAACACTGAAAGCAGCAGATATTAGGTAGTTTTTAAATGAGCCATTAATGCATGTATGCAAAGTACAGGTACACATTCTTGATTTACACATTCGTCTACATTAATCCGGATAGAACTGTATAACGGTATTCATTTTAAAACGCTCTCTCCACACACTCGCGTTTAAGCAAGTTTCTCATTCACACTGAAATTTAGAAAGCACTTACTGCACATGCGTACTGTAAAACATAAGCTCGCTAAAATGATTCAGATATAAAAGTTCTCTCTCCCTCACACACACATATACATAAATACATACACACAAACACACAAAATATGCCACCACTTACTGGTGCATTCAGGTTGCACACAAAAATTGCGTTTCATTTATGGTCTAAAACACAGATGTCTTCATGTTTTGGACAGTCATTTTTGCGGGAATGTAATATGAAGATTGTATAAAGTAACATTTACTTCATTAACACCATGAAAATGAATAGCAGGCACAATGCCAGTATAACCATAGATATCTATGGGTACAATATGCATCACATGACTAAACTTGCATTGTCATTTTTGAACACTTCCATTTTCACAGTCCACACTACAATGCGAAATTGACGTTTTCAGATTAATCCACTTAGGAAAGCATCCAAAACAAAGAAAAAGATGCATTTTCAAATCTATCCGGATTATTGTAGACATAGCCTTTGAGATAAATGACAAGAAAAGACGTTTTATAAATATCTTCTCTCTTTGTGCAGCCATGGGTAATGTGGAATATTTCTGGGATGACCCACGAAAAGTAGGCAGTCTAGTTACTGACACAGATGGCAATTCATTCTACCGGGGTCCTGGTTCTGGTACCAGCAATTACATCACACATGATCGTCTGAAGAGTCGAAGCTTCATTAAAGGAGATGATGTCATCTTCCTCCTTTCCCTTGAAGGTTTGTGAGCAGCAAGTTTTCTATCCAATTCCTGTAAAATTCCTATGAAATATTACATAAATGGACTGCACTTTGTCAATAGATGTGACTGGACTTTTGAAGCCTCAGTCGAGAGAGTTTGGGAGACGGGAATTCCGAGATCTGCGATTAGAGATTGAGGGCTCCAATGGAAGCTCTACAGCAACCGTGGCAATAAGCGCCTTTGTGGGAGCTGCCATGTTCCTTGGTCTTGTTGCGAGTGCACTGTTCTACGTGCGAAGGAGAAGACAACAGATGGAAAGAGACAGCGAGATTGAGCCAGAAAGGACAGATGGTTGTGAGTGTCTATAAACCCAAATAATTTTCTCCTTCCACAACTGATAACTGTACCATTAAATGCATTAACTCGACTGAATTCTCTCTTACAGAACCACAAATGTCCATTTAAAAGAAGAGCGGACTAAAAAGCAGGATCATGAATGGAGGATACACCATGAATCCTCAATGGAGCAAAAAAATATTTTTCATTACTGAGCTGGATCAACTGAATCATAACTTGCCTTTAAAATTCATGACTCAAAAACCTAAATTAAATGCACTTGATCAAAAAAAAAAACTTAATGCTCACATCATTTATTAATTGGTTACAATCTGTTCAAATGTTATCTACATTTCTGAATTTGCAAAAGCTGCAGCTGGCCATCGGCAATCCTTTAGATGAGAAACACCACATTCTCCGAGAGCATGACCTGGTTGTCATCCTGCATGCGCTCCAGCAGAAGGTTAATCTCGTTCTGGTCAAACTCCTTGTCCTGACCTTTGTTAATGTGAGTCAGAAGATCAGGCACTGCCACGGACTGAGACCGGGTCACCTTGAAGGCCTTCAGTAGAGCCGCCTTGAACACTTTCAATCTAAAAATGTTGCAAAAGTCACATGAAAAGCTGTCAGAAATCAGTCTCCATATCGAATGTGCCTGTTGATTTGACAAGCAACCAACCCAATTCTACTTTTTTCCCCCAACATGTTTCACACTAATTACAAAAATTCTAAAAGCACTTAAATATAAAAATTGACAGTTTTCCACTGGATTTGGAGGAGAGAATGAGGGATTCAAAGTGTAGTCTGGTGGAATAATTGTGATAAATGTAGTAGTAGAAGAATAATGTAGGAAAATTCAGATTATTGGCACAGACCAGAATCTGAGATCTGAAAATGAAGAGGACTGTACCTGTCTTGACTGATGTCAGCCTTCTTCCTCTGACTGCTCCTCTGAGACACTGGCCTGCTCTTCTGACTCGGCTGAGCTGTGGTCATTAACATCATCAACACCACATTTGGGCCAGTTATTAATAATACAACAGTTAATAATACAACAGTTATTATTATATAATGTATGCCACATACTGTATAGTAAAAATATTAACCCTGTAAATCCTGACAATAGAATTAAATCAATGATTTTTTTTTTCCAAATGGAACAGTTTAAGACTTGAGCGGATTTTATGGCTCATATAATATGATATAAGAATATGGAGCTCACACAGAGGAAAAAATACCTCAGTTTTATTCTGAGAACAAATTGGGGGAAAAAAAAAAAAAAAAAAAAATGCAAAATTATTAAAATTCTGATAGCTTGTAATGCAAATCAATAAGATAAATCATAACAGTATAGCAGACTACTTGCATAAAATGCATATTTATATCAGTCATCACTATATATCCTGATAATGAGAGCAGAAATGATCTAAATGCTCAGTTTATGATCAAAGCGCTGTAGTTTCTATTGTGTAGGGCAAAATGTAATGCGGTGCAATACAATGATGATTGAGAGATAAGCAAATAAATAAACATTCGCCAAAAGGCTTATGGATCATATCTGATACTCACATTTTAACATGATTTTTCTGAAAATTGATGGATCATCAAGTAAACCCAAGTTGCTTCAGTCCAGTAAACATTCATCTTAAAATATTACTATCAATATAAAAGTCATTCTTTGTGTTTAGTTTCAGATCATTAAAAATTTCAGAGCAAAAAGACATGTACCACAATATGAAGGGGTTTTACTAAAAGGCCTTTTACTCACAAAAAAGTATGAACTATTGATCAGACGATGGAAGGCATGAAGAAGAATTTGTACAACAACTTTTTTCAGCAATGTTTTGATTATATTGAAAGTTTAGATCAACTTATTTTACGTAACATATGCTACAGTAGGCTTTATAGGGTTAAAATTCAGGGTAGAGGAAAAGGAAAAAAAAAAAAAGAAAAAAAAACATTAATTGGTTTGAATTGCCTTGAGAGTTAACAAAACAAAAACCTGCATTCGTTCCTAGCAAAACTAACTGAGAAAGTCAAACTGAATCAGATGACTTACTGTTTTCCTCCTCTGTGAATTCGTAAGGGTCAGAGTCTTCTCCTTCTTGGGTCATTTCCACATCAACATCTTTAGAGATGCGAGAACGCTTCCTGTAGACAAAGTCAGTCAACATTAAAAGACTAGAAAGGATTCAAGGGAAAAGAAAAATAAGAATGGATAAAGAAGTTCTAGGTCTAATTATATCCGGTATAGTTGTGAAGTAGTCCATTTTAACTTTGCAAATATTTTCTTAAAAAAAAAAAAAAAAAAAAAAAAAAGCACATTCACTCTGGTTAGAATGTCTAAATGTCAAATTTAGATGTTTCTTGTCTCATCACATTTAGTTATGAATGACAATTTAAATAATAGCTTTATGCAATTTTTCCATTTTGAATTAAACAAAAGCTAAGTAGTTTGCATCACTGCATGTTACTGTGGGTCGTTAAACACGCATTGTAAAACAGTTGTCAAATTAAATGTTTAGCTACTTATGTATTACCACACATACACTCCTTCACTGTAAAAACTAAAAGCGTCGCATTGGAATTCACAGTCATCTTCAGTGAACAATAAGCCCCGCCTTCAATCATCATTTTGACATTGACGAGCACTGTTAGACAACCGAGGCAGATCAGCCTAAAAATGTAAATTTGTGTAATGGACCATTAAAAAAATAAGTAATAAATAATAAGAGGGGGGGGGGCTACAGTGGTTATGGCCCCGTTTCAAACACTCGATCTTACTGAAGCATCAACCTCCCTTTCACACTGACCTAAGGTTCCTTTGACTCTCTGTCTCTTGGCTCTGAGAGACGTCCATCTCGGAGTCTTCAGGTACCTTCCTCTTCTTATCCTTCTCCAGAATCTACAGTCATACCAAATTACAATAAAGGGTTACTTATGGGTTACGCAAGACCTTCATTCATCTTCAGAACACAAATTAAGATATTTTCAAAGAAATCCGATGGTTCAGTGAGGCCTATACTGAGTACAGTGGTTCAACCTTAATATTGTAAAGTGACGAGAATATATTTTGTGTCCCAAAAAAAACAACCTTAACAATATCTAGTGATGGGCGATTTCAAAACACTGCTTCATGAAGCTTTTGTTTCGAATCAGTGGTTCGGAGCACCAAAGTCACGTGATTTCAGTAAACTAGGCTTCGTTACGTCATAAGGTATTCGAAATTTCAATACATCATGCGATTTTGGCAGTTTGATACGTGAACCAAACCACTGATTTGAAACAAGTTTTGTAAAGCTTCATGAAGCAGCGTTTTGAAATCGGCCATTATCAGATATTATTAAAAAGATATCATTATTTTGGTGCACAAAAAGTTCTTGTCGCTTTATAATATTAAGGTTGAACCACTGTACTCAATAGAGGCCTCACTGAACCATTGGACTTCATCAAAAAGATCTTCATTTGTGTTCTGAAGATGAACGAAGGTCTTACGGGTGTAGAACGACATGAGGGTGAGTAATGACAGAATTCTCATTTTTGGGTGAACTAACCCTTTAATCACAGGAACAGTAACGTACCTTTTTGAAATAAGCAAACTGCATGAGTTCAAGTGCAGCTTCTGCATCTCCCAGATCGATGGTTTTACTCATGCGGGCCTTGGCGTGGGCTGTAGACAATCGAATCATGGTCTCCAGAGCTCGAGCGGTCACAGGCATCGTCTGTGGGAATGGACACAGTCTATTCCAAACCAAACGATTCCATACGCAAGAACGCATCAATTTATGTATGAAAACTAAGTATGATCATGTGATGCAGTGGTACATCAGATCTTTGGTTCTACGGACCCTGGCGGAGTCGCTGTTGACTTGGTCATGGCTGCGGAGTCTGGAATACTCCTCTGCTATATAGTCCGATGCCTCCTGTGTCAGGACAGGCTTCACCAGCTTAGCAACATGGATGTACTTCCTGATGAACTCCATGGTAACAACCTTCTCCCTTTCAAATGATTATGATGATCAGCACAGAAACCCAATGGATTATGGTACTGACTAGCTTTCTAAGGAAACAAAAGTAGATTTTAAACCCAAGTGAAGAAATATGTACTTTTTCTTCTTGTGGCCATGCAGAACAGTGTCTTTTTTCTCATAGATCTGTAGCTCTTGCTCAGCTGCTTCTGTGATGTTTGGGTCGTCTGTGGCGAATACATCTACTGTACTTCCCAGTGGCATTGCTGTTGGTATAGACATGACAGAATGAGAGCAAGAGCTGACTAAAGCTTCTGAAGCTGAAAACTGAAGAGTAAACACACTTCACCACCTTGGAATTATAAGGTCCTCTCTGCATTCTGAGCAGTTTTGAGATATTGAGCTTCAAAGTTCATATCACAATGTAAATAAGCTGTCACAGAATAATAATGTGAACTCAATTTTGACAATTTCAGATAGAACCTTTTAATTCCAAGGTGACAATAAATATACATTTTATGTGTATATGTGTGTTATGTGCATGTGTATATTATATATATATATATATATATATATATATATATATATATATATATATATATATATATATATATATATATATATATATATATATACACACACACACATAATAAATGCATATTTATACATGTATACGTATGTAATATATACACACATACATATATACATATATTAATTATGTAATTATTAATACCACTAAAATAAATATTTTACAAAAAATATTGAATATTAAATTATAAAATTATAATTGATAGCATATATAATACATACTTAAAAGTATTTATTTTGTCTCACTTCAGTAAAATAACTAACTGTAATAAATCAGTGTACGCAGTATGAGTGTTTGGTCCAACTTGGTGAACACTCAAGTTAGGTTTTACGGTTAACACGGTCCATCACCTAAAACAGAGTTTGACAACCTCCGATCTACACTCATCTCTAATGGCGTTTGACCTCTGACCTCCAAATGGCTCACCTGCTCCCTCCGGCTCTCCCGGTGCTCTGTAACGATGCATCCGCAGCACATGCTCCGAGATTTCCCGATCGCTATCTGGATCCATCTGATCCAGAACAATGAAGAGCAGATCGAATCGGGAAAGCAAGGAATCCTGGAGCCCAATGTTTTCCATTGGGGTCTTATACTGGTCATACTGGCCGAAGAATACAGAAAGCTTGTTAGAAACGAAAGCAACACCTACACTTCACCAAATCAAGCCAATAGTCATTATTTACCCTTCCATACACCGGGTTAGCAGCAGCTAACACACTGCAGCGAGCATTAAGCCTCGCCTGAATCCCAGCTTTGGAAATGGTGACCCTACCCTGCTCCATCACCTCATGGATGGCTGTTCGGTCCATGTCAGACATTTTATCAAACTCATCAATGCACACCACACCTCTGTCCGCAAGAACCATGGCTCCGGCCTCCAATCGACGCTCACCTGGATTAAATGGAGGATAAAATGCACTTCAGTTTTTAGCTTCCACCTCATTTTTGGGTGAACATATACATGTGTACTTTAAGAAATGTTAAAAGCGTTACCCGTCTCTTGATCAGTCGTGACCGCTGCAGTCAGACCCACCCCTGATGAGCCTCGTCCGGTGGTGGGAATTGCCCTCGGTGCCGTGAACAAAACATACCGCAGCAACTGAGACTTCGCTACTGAAGGATCACCTGCAAACAGTCAAATGAAACACTGCACTATGGGTCCAGAAATTACTTCACTGTAAACCCTAATGCTCTATTAATTGGTTTGAGTCGGGCAAACTTAAATTAAACTAGTTCAATCAAATTAAAAAAAAATTTAGTTAACAAAACAGACATTTGAAGTAACTGAATTGTTTCATTGTTTTAATTTTTATGAACTGGTTTCATTTAATTAAGACAAACCTAAATTTACTAAAATTTCAATTTCCCAGCATGCTTTCCCATGACACTCGAAAGGGAGAATAAATGCTAAAATGAAGTGTTATATAATCTTGCACAAAAAACATTAATGTTAAGTGGGGGATTTAGTAGTGTTTAATGCTTTGCTATCTCCAGTTGGCACTTGCTATCCCAATCTCAAACTTTTATAAAGATTAAATGCATTAGACTTAATTTACATAAATATATAGATTAAACAAAAATAAAATTCATCTAAATAATACAAGTATATTACAATAAGTTTATAATAAGAATTTCTATATTATAATTTATTATATTTTATGTATATTTGTATAATAAAATACATAATATATTTTTAAATATATTTTATAATAATACTAAAGATACTAATATGGATTAAATACATTATACAAATAAATGATTCATAAATACATTTATATAAATAAAATACATATGTATAAATAGACAAACATTTAATCAATATACTCATAAATTAAATACATTTAAATAATTAAAATAAAAATCACCTGATATGGACTTTCAGTGCTCTTCTGACTTTTCACTAGATAAAAGGTCATTTTATACATTTCCGCAAAACAAAAGCACACACACATCACTGGAAGATTGAAAACGTCGGCACACCTTGGATCTTAAAATACTGATGTATAAATACTCTGACAAAGGTGATGTTTCGAGCACACACTTCACCGGAAACGTCACCTTTGTCAGAGTCTGTTTATAAACTTCAATATATGTAGATTTTTTTTTCTTCACAAAACCATAGTCAGAAACATCACAAACCTATGAGCAGAATATTTATGTCTCCTCTGATGCGTGTCCCATTCTCCAGGTTGGTCTCATTGCCTCCCAACAGCAGACACAGAATGGCCTTCTTTATGTACTCGTGGCCATGGATACTGGGAGCCAGAGAACGGCTCAGCTGCTCAAACACATCCTGAAACAGAACAATACTCTTATCATGAATAGCAAAGATGAAACTGATCAGGGCTGCGTTTCACAAGAGCATTGCTCTATAGCTGCAGCGAATAAATCACTTGGTACATGAAGCTCATTTAAATACGCGTGTCTCCCTTCTTACTTTAGAATGAGCTTTGCAAAACTTCTTGATCTTGGCAACATCATCTGCACAGAATGTCGGCACAATCTCTTTACTCATAAGCTTCACATTGTTAGCCAACAGGATTGTTCTGCAGAGAATCGAGAAGTTCGTCCAAGGACGTGAATTCCTCAATCAGGTGAAAGTTCAAATATACTGAACACACACCTGAAGGTCCCAGAGGTGAAGCCACCCTGTTTCGCAGGCAAGCAACGGTAGACCCCTACAATCTGCACACGGTCACCTGGTTTCACCCGGTCAACGAGGTCATCGTTCGCGATGATGTCAACAGATCGAGGCAGCTGTCCTGCTGGGGCTTTCTCGGGCATCTCCTGAATGGTCAGCGTCTGGTGGTCCTTATAGCAGCACAGCCCAAACTCCGTCTCCAGAGGATTGTTTTCTTCATCCTACACATGCAAGATTAGTTTCGTGATTGTCATCATAACATCAAGTCATGTGGTTATCATGGCATGGTCATTCACTGGGATTTTGCCAGCTAGGACATGCTCCTGGATAAACATCCATGTTTCTATGATAGGAATGGGTTACAGGAACAACAAAAGATGCTGATCCAGGAACACGCCTTTCTTCGGGAAAAAGTAATTTTAAAAATGTAAATTAAATGCATGAAATTGTTTATTAATTTAATGAATCTTATTAGTTTAATTGATCAATCTAATACATAAATTTGTATTCATTTGTTTAACTAATATATTAATTTGTTGAATCTTCAAATAGTTGAATTCATAGATGCAAAAAGTTTATTAAATTAGTTCAATAAATACAATTATAAATATTTATAACTTTGCTTATTCATAAACTATTAAACTACTTAACAATTTATCGATTTATCAAATAAATGGTTTAATAAATAGCTAAATACATATTTATCATTTTATTTAACCATTTATTAAATTATTTGCTTAATTTATTTATAATAATATTAATAAATAGATAAATATTTAACCATTTATTAATATTAATCTATTAAGGTATTTACTTAAGCATTTATTAATTTATAATAGTTAAATATGCATTTATAAATTTATCTATTAAACTGTTTATTTGCTTTTTTATAAACTATATTAAACTATTTAACTGTAACAAAATAAATGGTTAAATAATAATAAATTTATTTTTTTTAATTTTAAGTTAAATGGCTAAATAGTTTAATAGAGTTTATAAATAGGCAAAATAAGCAAATAAACGATAATTAATTAACTCTATATTTAATATATTTAAATATTTTTAAATCAATCTCAGTTAATGGTTAAATAGTTTAAATAAATAAATAAATATAAAACGGTTTAATTAATAGTTTATTAAATTAGTAAAATACTTTGATATATTTATAATTTTATTTCATTATTTTCTTCAAAAGTTAAATGGTTAAATAAATAGTGTATAAATAAGAAAATAAACAAATAACCCCATACTTTGGTTGGATAGATGGCACTGGAAGGAAAAGCATCCAATGAAGTAAGATCAGTGTATTTTCGTTCCAGGGTTTTCTTAGTGGCTGGACAATAATGGACACTACGCATAATCTTGGGCCTGACCAAGGAACCTACAGAGCACATCAAAATGACAAATTATCAAATTAACAAATTAACTTGTGTCCAACATAATATAATGCATAATGATCACTGCAGTGGAACAAACACAGATATCACATTATACAGTAGATCTACACTAAAAGTGTGAATCCATAGCTCTGACCTAAACGTCCATAAAAATCAGGGCCTGAAATTCAGAATATAATTGTATTATTTTTAACTATTTGAAAAGTATAGTCAAAATTAACAATGATAATTTGTAAAAAGAAGCCAAAACCTACTCACACTTGGTCACAATGCCTTCCACACACACAAGATTTCCCAGAAAGCGTGCACTCAGAGTACGAGGAGACACATGTTTGCTCCCAAAGCTGCCCTCAAAACCAACGTGGAACTCTTCAAACTGCTTGGCGTAAGTGGTGTCTAATGAAGCCACGAGGTCCTTCAGGGCTTTCTGGAACGCCACCAGCTCAGCAAAAGCATTCTTCAGTAATCTATTGAGAGACACCATTAATCAGTGTCAGAAGATTCAGAGACAAATTCGACTAAGTACTTCATCATAGGAGAAAATAGTGTAAAAAAAAAAAAATAATGCTCACTCTTTAGCTCTTTTTTCACTTTTTCGTCGCAGATCATTAATGTTAACAATAAGGCGACACTGGCCCTCAGACACCATACTCCTGACCTTCTCATGATAAATACCCTGGTCTTGCTGTAAATGACAGAAGATTTAGTGTAACTAAGTGTTTATACAACACAAACAGGTCAAAAACAAACTAAAAAAAAATTCACATCATCATCCAAAAAGTCGAGGTACTCCCTCTGTGACTCTCTCAGCTCAAGGTCCTCGAGCCCAGTATCCATTTCTACACAGCTGTGTCAGCATTACAAACACTACAACATCAAATCATTTGCAAGTCAACAAAATCAAACACAAACACAAAACACAACCACAGGTCTTGGCAACCAGGTGGGGCCACAGGCCTGCCAATCAATTATGCTAATTAGGTTAATTAACCTATTCAGAGCCTCTGATTATCAATTATACAACTGCAAAGACCTAGACGCTTCCAACTATAACTGCTGAACAAGAGGAATTTGATAAAAGTGGCTTCTTTGTAACAGGGATGGACTTAACCATTAGGAAAAGGTTGGCATCTGCCTTGGGCACCTGAAAGCCAAAGGCCCCCTTCAATGCATTTTTTCAAACTGAAATGGTAAAATGCTCTCGAAGTGTAGGGCCCTATGATTTCCGCAATGTAGAAATTTGAAAATTCTGCAGATGGAATCCATACATAAAAACGGAATTTCCTGGAATGTCAAGGAATTTTTCTAATTCTCACATATGCATGTCGCATAATACAGCGTTTTTAGTCATGTGAGCGGTTATTGTTTTGACACCGTTGGCATCTATACAAAAAAAAACTTTTCTTTTTGTACATCGGCGTAAAAGCATTTTTAATCAATGGAGACTGAGCACAATAAATGTAATCCATTTATCTCTTTAAAGTACATCACTTGCTTGAACCAAAACAATGGAGGATCAGATGAATGTGGCTCTTGTGAAATGCCAAGTCACACTCTTTTTGCAGCAATTATTATTAATTGATTCTTTAATACTGTATACAAAGCCAGTGAACAGACATCTGAGACATTTAAATGCCATCATAATTGGACCCCATAAAGACGTTATTGGTATTAGTCTGACAATGACTTATTCAGAGCTGATTTCGTGCTGCGGGATATTTACAGTTGACAATGACACATTACATAATCCGCATACAAATGACCTAATTTCCCTTTATTAGGCCTACGCTATTCCAGAAGGAAGACGCCAGGAACCCACTGGCACTCAAATGGTGTTTTGTTCTTAAGGTATGCAGCTTTTTGAAGGAATCCTTTAAGTTATCAAATCTTTCTTTGTTCATTGCAGACTATTTTGAAGCGTGTCGAGTGACTTCGTTCGTTCCTGTCTTTAGCGTTCAAAACCTGTTGAACAAACACACGCCCCCCTCAGTTTCAGTTCTTGAAGTAGCTGGATGAAACGTCTCCTCCGTGAACAAATACCTTGCTATGTGGTACGTATTTGTTCGTCATATGACAAAATGGATGAAAAAAGATATCATTTGTGGAGGAAACGTTAAACAACGGGGAAACTAACGCGCGCTTTCGAAACTTTGCTTCACGAAGCTTTAACAAATCTGTTTCGAAATTGGTGTAAATTTGTATGAAATTTGTAAACTATGTCATTATACATGTTTAAAGTCTTTGGACTAAGCATTTAGCTACACAGTTTTGACTAACAGCAGGTGTTGTCAGTGTTTTGGACCGCTACGAAACAGTGAATCATTTAATTGAACAAATGAACGAGTCTTTTCAGTGAACTGCTTCAAAAGAGTCGCAGGGATGAATAATAAAACCACGCTCTTCCTCCTCACTGGCGTTTGTTTGGATACAAAAACAGAGCCACTTCTGTGGCGAACACAAGTCTATGACCTCAGACAGCGGTTTGCCGTGACCCTTGCTCCCGTTATCACGGATTGGGTCTTTTAGGAAAGCGAATAAGCGATCACACAGATAACGAGGTTTGTCGATGCTTTTCATCATAGCAGCGTCTGTCACCTGTTTATCACCTGCTCAACCCCACCCATTCTATAGGTAACCATCGCGAGATTTCACTGACTGGTTTCGATTAAACTCTCGTGTCTGGTGAAAAGGTAAACTTCTGTTTGGAAAACCAAAACAAATGTGATCGGCGCCCTAGTCGCAAGTAAGTTTTCTGTGTTCGGTGTGTTTACAAACATTGTTTGGTAGTTTGTTTTGTTTTAGATAGTTTGTTTGTTTGTTTGTTTAAATGAAAGTGTAATGCTGTTGTTGCTGATGTCGACTGACACGAGACAGGA
This sequence comes from Zacco platypus, assembly GCA_038088235.1. NCBI lineage: Eukaryota > Metazoa > Chordata > Actinopteri > Cypriniformes > Xenocyprididae > Zacco > Zacco platypus. The sequence continues at coordinate 7,189,101 of CM076072.1, forward strand.
GAAACTTGACGTACCGATACTGAAGAGCAGGTTGCGTTGCGTTGCGGCAGAAAGCTGAAAAATCCTTAGTTAAAAGAACGGTTGTGATTATAATATGATCGGCAGGCTTGCATTTTTAAAATACAATCTACTTTTACTGGGGAAAAAAATGTTTAATGTATTGTTATTGATTATATAATATACAAAATAGAAATTTTACTCTATAAATCCAGAGTCCACGGTCCCCTGGATGTTATGGTGAGTCAGTGCACAGATAAATCGGTCACTTACAGGCTGTAAAAACGTATATAATTGATATATATACGTAAATAATATATGCATGTGTAAGTATTATGTCCCTTTTTACATTGAGATATCTGGGTTCCCTCAAATTCTGGCTAGGGGCCCCTGGTTTTGTAAAATTTGAAAAACTCTGCTATAAACACTTAATACATCAAAGCATCTTTCCCTCATGAAGCAATGAGCCAGCCGTCCAGAAACCAGCGTGCACAGAGAGAGAGAAATGGGGGAGTCCATAGTGAGAAGAGGGACAGAGACCCCCGCAGCCGACGGGACAGTCCTAGTGACCGACGGTCAGGCAGTGAGAGGTGAAACAACATACTATCTGTTCAAACAAGCAAAAGCATATACATTTACACCAAAAGAAAGAAAAGGAAGTCATTTTTTGGTTTGCATATTGTACGTCATGTGTACTGTATCTGACCCAGGTCTTCCAGCCAGCCTCCGTACTACCCCAGAGATTCTCAGAGACCTGCGAGGAGCGCTCATCAGGAGCAACACCGGGAGTCAAAGTGCTCTCACATCTGTTCGAGGACAGGTAGGCATTCACAGTCGGCCATAACTATGGATGGGAGACAAATGTTGCAGTATGTGTGTTAGAATGCATCCAAACAACTGCGCCAAAGAGTCTAAACCTGTTTCAAGTAATTCTCTGAATTTGGTTGTCAATTCTGGGATCATGATTTTCTCAAACATGATCTCACACGGGTCTGGTTTTACTCTAGTTCAAGCCGCACCTTCTTACGTGACACAATGAATTTACCCCTTTCCTCTTCAGCTGGTCTAACCAGTTTAGCTCTTTTAAGCTTGTTGATGGCAATATTTCATTTACAAAACTTGACTGTTTTTATCTAGCAGACATATGTATCATTTTTTTCACACTTTTTTTTTTTTTTTAAACAAACGCATGTACCAGGCATGGGTATGTGAACTCAAACATTGCCTCAGAGTGTTATAAAATTATAATATTTTATACAATTATATTTAAAAAAATATTAAACACATTTTTGTTGTTCACTTGATATTACGTTAGTAGGTGACCTTTATAGAGTGAAACAGTGTCGGACCGGAAGTATATTTCCATTCAGTTTTCCCATAGGGATTTTAAAAATGTCTTCATTAGAGTTATAAGCCATGAACGAAGTCCTTTGCATTGAACTTTGAGTATCATAACTTTGCAGATGCTATTTATGCTCAAACATAACCTAAAGTTAAAAAAGGGAAATCATAATCAAGGATCACTTTAAGATATTTTTGATGAAATCCAAGAAGTTTCTGAACCACACATAGGCACTGAACCACCTTTCTGAACCACCACTTTCAAGGCCCAGAAAGGTCGTAAAGACATCATTAAAATAGTCCATTAAAGTGTCCACTGTACCTACAACGTAAACAGCGTTGGAGAATGACAGGGAAGAGAAGAAATTGTTGAATAAAGTCGTTACTTTTGTTTTGTTTTTGTGCTCAAATTATTCTCATCGCTTCATAAAATTAATGTTAAACCACTGTAGTCACTTGGACTATTTTAATGATGTCTTTACTACCTTTCTGGACTTTGAAAGGTGTAATGACGTGGCTGCCTATGTGTGGTTCAGAAACCTATCGGATTTCATCAAAAACATCTTGATTTGTGTTCCGAAGATGAACGAAGGTCCTACAGGTTTGGAACGACATGAGAGCGAGTAATTAATGACAGAAATTTCATGTTTGAGGGAACTAATTCTTTAATTTTTCAAACATGTTCTCTAAACAAGATTGCATTTTCTTATGTAGTTGCATGTGTTTCTTTGTGTGTTTCAGGTATTGTGTTGATATGTGCTGTCCTGACCAATGCGTTGGTGCTCATCTGTGTGGTGGCTGCTCACATGTCGCAGATGGGAATGTCTGCGATGGGTATGGGCGGCACAAGCTTTATTGACTCCGTCATTTCTTTCGAGGGGACGGAGCTGCAGAAGGTGCGTGAACTTGATATGCAGTTCGGACAAATGAGAGCACCTCTAGTCTATGGAGGCGTTGCTTTCAGCCTCACATTTGGTGTACTTTCACTCCTGTTCGTGGTGTCCGGCAGCAAACCCCCCCACATGCTTGCACGGAAGCTCCTGATTGGACAGTTTGCGTTCCAGATCGGTGGTGCTGTGGCTTACGTGGTTGCTGTCGGTTTGTACCTGCATTTCGTGATCTATGTGAACTCGACCGACATGTGCCTTCAACGAGAACGACTGTACGCTCGTAACGGATATACCTGGATGAACTGTAGCGTAAATGGGGGGGATGCATCCGTCGCACTATTCGGAATCATAACCGCAATTCTTTTCGCCGTTGGTGCCTTTTTAACAGGAAAAACGATCCAGGATGTCCGAAGTTACTTTAAGGAGCGTGACCGCTACAGAGCTGAACGAAGAGAACAAACCAGAGATCCCCAAGAAAGAACTCTTAATCCTGACCTTTATGTCTGAGTTGTGCTGCAAAAAATGTGGACTGAAACCTTCTCGACTGGATGTACATAAACTGGTTTTAATTCCTTTTTCTTTTCTTTTTTTACACTTCCAAAATGTGACTGTGAGAACCCTGTTTTTAGATATTTTTTTTATTAGTGGAATTACTTTTCTTTTAGTTTTGCTGTTTAAATATTTCAGTTAATATTGAATAAATCCTGTGTAAAATAAAATGAAGCTGTGGCTTTTAGCTTCATGAATAAAGAAAAAAAAAGTAAATACAGAAATATCCATATATTGTTTTAATGAAAAAGTTCAATCAGAATTGTCATTTTTAGACAACATTGAGCATTGAATATTGAGTTTATGCTGGGCATTTTAAAGGGTTAGTTCACCCAAAAATGATTTACTCATCCTGATGTTATTCCAAACCTATATGGATTTCACAAAAGAAGATATTTTGAAGAATGTTCAATGGTTTGTTTTGGTTACCATTGACTTCCATGGTAAGGTAGACTTGTATAGAATCTTTTATGTTCCACAGAAGAAAGAAAGTCATAAACGTTTAGAATGATGTCTGTAAATAAATGATTCCACTATATATATACATAAAAAAAATCATGATTTATAACGTTTTTTTCTTTTGTCAAATCAACTTAGATAATGTGGTTCAGATAACATAAATTGAGTTTCTGTTGATTAAATCAATCGCCTTCATTGTATTAACCCAAATTTTTAATTTCAATGAACTCAAAATTTTAAGTAACTTACTTTTAAGTTAAACCAACAAATCTTTTTTTATAGTGTGGGTGAACTGTCCCTTTAAGCTTATTGATTATGGCTGTTTGTCCAGTAGGGGGCAGCAGATACACATGCAATCCTGGCCCCTGATTCTGCCCTCACACTATGACCTTAAACAGCATTACAGCCTTTAGCATTCATGATACAATCTTTTATTTTTCCCATTGTGACACATGTAATACTTTTCTAGATGTTATTAAAAATGATTTTGAAGATTACTTAAGGATATTAAGTTGTTTGCAATTAAATATTAGATATATTTATAAGCTATAACTGGAAGAATCTCAAATTCTTCAGCAGCACTAAAAATAAATTTGTGTTTAGCCGTCACACTCTTAGAGCTATTTTCAGTTTTGTGATTGACAGGCATAATCACACGGCTCTAGATAAAGCTGGAATGTAGAATGCACATGCTGGTAATATTTAACCTTTATGACCCAGTTACAGCGAATGCATGGAAAAAAAGGTATGTGGGCTCACACAATTTTAATTATTCAGGAATCAATGGATTGATATGATAAATGTTTGTTTTTTATGATGCAGTCATCAGGCATTTCCAAGGCGCAAAGAAAAAAGAAGTGTCCAGTATTACTACATCATATGTCCATTGTGTGACTCATGGCTTTTTCTTTGTAATAGGGAGGTGTGTTTCCTTTGGTAGTGTTTCTTTGCTCATGCTTGCCACACAACAAGTGCTGACAACAGATGAACACACGCACATACACCACAACGGCCAAAGTACATGTGAGCTCAGTCCCGGACCAGACAAAGCCTTTCTCTTCGTATTGCTCTGACGTTCAGAAGATTACTGAGAGGGGATTTCAGCCAGACAGAAGGGTGAGTTCTTTCAGATGTTTTTCTGTATATATGTTCAATGAAGACAGCACTCAGGTGAGCGATAATTTATGTTTTGTTTCCTTTTCTTTATGGATCTAGTTCGAGATTGAAGGTTAAACAGGTTAGGGATTAAACATACTGTAGATAAGTGACCAGACGCATGTACTCGTGGAGCACGTGGTGTAGGTGTGCAGTGCTGAAAGTGAAGGTGGATGAACTTTAAGAAATCCGATCTGCTGTGAACAGGGAACAAGGTGAGCAGATCTATTGTGTAAGAGCCTTACACAAAATCAAAAGTTATATTATTCTCCATTTTGCAGCAAATGGATAAAAAAAACCCTTTGCTTGAAGTGGAGGATAGGTTTGTTCGGGAACAGGTATTTATACTGAGAAATAAATGGGAGCGATAAGTCAAGTAATTGTGAACTCCTCTCTGTCTCTTATGTGTTGTCAATAGGTGTGTCCACTTTGTGTCAGGTCAACTCAAAAGAAATGGTCTGATTGGCTAATTTTGAGTTCAATGGATCTGTTTTGCCTCTCCACCATCACATGACATGTCTATGGCTGTGTAGTCTTGTGAGCTAGATGTGTTAGGGGTCTAGGGCAAAACACTAATCCCATGTATTGTAACCTAAGGTGCAGTATTAATATGAGTCAAACAGTTTTTTTCTTTTTCTAGAGGAAGAGAGATAGTGAATGAAAAGAATAGAGGAAGCATTGTTGGTGTGAAAGAATGTTTCTAAACAAAAGCAAAAGATTTTTTTTTTTATCATCTTGTGACTCCTTAATGAGGGAACTGTGGCTGCTTAATCAGATTGTGGTTTCAGTTTCATTTCTGCATGTGTTTTTAAAAGGTACTTTTCAAATGTCTTTTCTGTACTCTACCGTTCAAAAGATTGGCCTGTAAGATTAAACGGTGACATGGTATCATTTCAGTATGGGGAACACATATTCACTATTAACTACAACTTTTCCGTCAAATAAACTCATAATCACTGTTCATTAATAGTTTCTGTAGTGTTCAAGTTAAGGTTTTGGGTAGGATTAAGGGATATATGTAGAATATGGTCATGCAGAATAAGGAATTAATATGTGCTTTAAAATACTAATAAATATACAAGTAATATCTATGCTAACGAACAACTAGTTAATAGTGAAAATTGAACCCTACAATACTGTTACCAAAAATTACATTCACATCGTTACCAAAAAAAATTATATATATATATAAATATTTGGCGACGTCATGCTTGTCACATAACACCGCAGCCACAATAACACCATATGTATCGCTATTATTTTGTTTGTTTGTTTCTCCTTTTTTATTTAAAATATTCACAAACTTGCTTATCATGTAATCAACTATCTGATATTCTGATTCTCAAATGTGTGTAAGTGAGTGTGTTTTGTCGTTTAAAGACCTTTATAAATGATCTTGATCTATAATGCGAGATGTGCGCCGCCATTTTAGGTTGCGCCACAAAGTCTTGTAAGTCGTATTTTCAGCACGAATTCATCAATTTCTCTCGAAAATACATGCCAGTAAATGACTGCTAAACTGGAAGAATAATAGAGTAAACCTTATAGTTACTTAGGCCCACTATGTGTATCTGATATGAACAAATATCGGCAAATTATATTGTAATGGATTGTTATTGCTGCTTCCACTGATGTCTGACGTCATTGTGTATATTGCTAACTTTAAATATATTCTTTTACTGGTGCTTATGTGTATTTAAATGTCTGAAACCTTAAAAATACATTATGTGGCTGAAAACACTGCATAATTGTGACATATGACAAGCGCTGAGCGCATCCGTCTCACAGCTAAAGCGTGAAAGCACAGTTTGAATCTGGCAGTTATGTGACTGAACGGTCTAAATGCCTTATGTGGGACCGTACTCTCAGGGGCACAGAAATAAAAATAAAAAGTTACGTCCAATTGTAAGTGTCCAAGAGCTTGTCAAAGCTCTGTCCTTTGCCTGTAGTTCCACGGATCCTTGCAGATTTGCTCATCCCTACATGACAAAACAAATGCTTGTAAAGAGTCCTGCACATAAATGAACTGAAGCCAGTCTCGTCCTCTTTGCAGATCTCCTCATATGAGGGAACACTTATTGTGATGGCGGAGGGATCTGAATTTGACCTGAACTACATCACGGAGCGCATCATTGGCGTCACATTCCACCAGTTCTGTGCAGAGCAGACGTACCAGCACAACTTGCGCAGAATCACGCAGATGCTGCAGTCCAAACATGCTGATCAATACATGGTGAGCAGGCAAGAAACACAAACAAATCACATGACTGTGTCACTGAGTGTTACTATTGAGGTCACATTGAACAAAACCTTTATTTTCCTGCATGCAGGTCATCAATTTATCCGACCACAGTGATGATCTCAGCAGGATGAATCACAGGGTAAAGTTAAACTGTGTCATGTGACTGTTACAGATGTGTGAAATGTGCACTGCCATTCAAAACTTTGGGGCCATTTTTTTTTTTTGAAAAAAAAAAAAAAAAAAAAAAAATATATATATATATATATATATATATATATATTATTTATTGTTTAATATTTATGTTTCATTTATGTTTTTGAAATAAGTCTCTTATGCTCACCAAGACTGCAATTATTATTTATTAAAAATACAGTATAACAGTAATACTGTGAAATATTAGGCTATAACAAATTAAAATAAGTGTTCTATTTGAATATATTTTAAAATGTATTCCTGTGATGACAAAGCTGAATTTTCAGCATCATTAATCCTGTCTTCAGTGTCATATGATCCTTCAGAAATCATTCTAATATGCTGATTTGAAGCTCAAGAAACATTTCATAGGCCTATGTTTCCAACTGGTATTAAGATGTGTTTTGATCGGTCGGATTACAAGTGGATGACTCTATACAGTGTGTAAAACGTTTTGAGCTTGTCCACTTTCGACCACTTCCAGAGGTAGTCGAAAACGCATTTGACCAGATTTTTGTAGCGTAAACGCTCACGTTGTTGTCTGGTTGAATGTGTTCGAACAGCCACTAAAGACCGCCTACTGATCTAATGATGGGAAGCTAGCCAGACGGGATTTAAACTTTGTCAGCTGAAGACCCAAGTTTGGTTTGAAGACAAATAAACATTCTCTCACCATTCCTGATTACTAACACACACTCACTGTATTCGGCGTTGTCTCGCCACGAGCTACAAACTATGTATTTGTATTCTTTCATGCCAGTTTACAAATAAGGGTACTTTCTAACCTCTTCGCACAATCTGGTGTCTATATAGGCCTCCATTGTTGCTGTAGCTTGCATGTGTTCCGGTCTGTTCCGTTTATGCCATTTTTCTTTGACTACCTTATGAATCGACACCCCCAGGACAAGGTTGCCACATTGTGGATAAACTAATTACTACAAACAATAAATAATAATTAAATGCACGTGTGACGCATGTGTACAAATCCGGCGGTGCACGTACAGTACACAGGTACTCTTCTGTTGTTGAAATTCGCATCATGCGCACTGTACACTGATCCTCGCGAATGCGTAAAAAGTGAGGTATGCTTTGGGCTTAAGTTTTTCCGTCATCTTCGATCGCGTTTTGTAAATTGCAAGAGCTTATTTTGTCCATTAGATCGAAAGATCTGAAAAACTCATACATTTACCCACCCATAGACCCTCCCCTCGAAGAAATCAGGACAGTAGAGCGGTGGGCTACTGGTCCGTTCAAGTCCTCCTGGGAAGTTCATATTTACGAGTTGGGATGTCGTGTTTACGACGGCACGTGCGTTCAAGTCACTAAATTTCTTCGGAGTAAGATGGCTTGATTAATTACACAAAAATACAGCACTTACTTACAGAAAATGAAGAGCAAAGAATGTGCATTTAGCTTTTTTTGTTTTTTAGTTAATTTATGAAGCCGCTGTAAACTTTATCATTACATATTATGTTGTTATAATGCTACCATATTTTGTACAGGCAATTAGCTTACTTCATTGTAAATAGAAAAACCGGACAATGTCAGCTATAATATTGTGGTATTCTGGCATGTTTCTCACTGACACGCCTCCAACTCGTATAGATCGGCGCTTAAAGAAAATCCCGAACTTCCCACTCATATTTACGACATTGTGGTGCCATTCATGCGCGTTCAGCTCATAAATACGATCTTTCCAACATGACTTGAACTCACCATACTTTAACACTGTTGCCGCGGGTTAAAGCGACCCCCAAATAACATGATATTTACCCCCTCGAATGCAAATTTTAACAGGGATTTTACCCCTCGGAAAGTGATTTTTACCGGGCAATCCCCCCTGAAACGCAATTGGGCTAGTGGGTTCAAGTGGTTGAAAGTGGACAAAAGAGATGGATTAAAACACCAGGTGTAAAGTTGTATGTGTTTCCGTGATCCGATCAACCAAAACACTTCTTAATACCAGGTGTAAACAAGCCCTTATTATCAACATTAAAAACAGTTGTGCTGCTTAGTTTTTTTTTTTTTTTGAAACTGTCATACATTTTTCAGTAGTGTACTTTTGATCAATTTAATGCATCCTTGCGGAATAAACTAATAATTATAAAAAATTTCCTTTAAAAAAAAATTCTACTGACCCCAATCATTTGAACGGTAGTATATGTATAACCGTTGCCTCACATCTCTGATTGTCAGGTGGTGGATTTGGGCTGGCCGGAGTGTCATGCTCCATCACTCCATCTGCTGTGCTCACTGTGTAAAAACATGAACAACTGGCTGAGCGCACATCCTGAAAATCTGCTGCTGCTGCACTGCAAAGTGAGTTGTGTGAAGATATTTGCAGTTTATTCTCAGGTTAAAAGTTCATTATTTGTCTCTGGGACTCCTGTAGTGTGTCCTTTAGGAATGTCACAGTTGGTTAACTTCTTCCCGTCTCTCTCATAGGGCAGCAAAGACAGGGTGGGTGTGGTAATATCCTCTTACATCCAACTATCTAATGTTTCCTCCAGGTACAACTTACCAATTCATATCCTTTGTTAACAAGTCAAAATATCTTTAAAAAAGTCAATTGCCTTCTCAGACAAGCTGCTTTAAGAGAGAGTTCACCACAAAATGACAATTGTTACTATTAGGATTTACTTTGGAGCTTTGAAATGCACCATTAAAAGTAGTCCGTATGGATTATGCACTATATTTCAAGTCTTCTGAGTTCATATGATATAGCTTTATAGCTATAGGTCATTATTCACTGAAAATATTGACTCTGAGAGTTCATGTGCAATATCACTGGGATTCTCAAGTTAAAACTCACTGGTGGGGGAAGATTATGAGAGCAATTATTCTTTGTAATTTCTCATTTGGGTTCCAAGGTGGTTAAGAAATTAATTTGTGACCTGTTTCATGTTCTCTTGTACCTAGTGAGGAAAACGCATTAGATCTCTGCTCCATGAAGAAGTTCTGCAGTGATCAAATGGTTAACCTCATGACTCCATCTCAGAAAAGGCAAGACTCATTTGTTTATACATTAACTTTCTTTTTTCGCTTTTACACAGAGTTGGGTATGAATAGAAATTAACAAGAACAATCTGATACACTTTACCTTATACTGCTACTACTGTATATTGGGGAAATTGACAAATTAAATAATCACAATTCCCCAAATTATTTGTATCATTTAATACCATGAAGTTCATGATCAGTAAAAATGGTCATTAAATCAGTAAATTATGCATAATTACATGCAACTAACCCTAAACCAAACCAAAGCCAAATCTTAAACCTATAGTAAGTACTTGTAGTTTAATAATAGTTTACACACATTACTCAGTACTTAAATGTATAATTACAGTGCAACAAAGAAACCTTAAAACAAAGTGTAACCAAATCATCATTTTAGAATGATTTCTGATGGATCATGTGACCATCATGTGAAGACTGGAGTAATGATGCTGAAAAATTCAGCTTTGATTACAGGAATAAATTACATTTTAAAATATATATTCAAATAGACTTAAAATTATAATAATTTTTCTCAATATTACTGTATTTTTCACTTGGTGAGCATAAAAGAGACTTCTTTCAAAAACATTAAAACATTTGACAGTGGTGGAAATTTTGCACACTTTGCTAGATTAAGAGTGTGACACATGCTTACCATCTTAACCCATTCTCCCCCTACTTTATAAGCGTTTCCATTGTGATGAAGTGTTACAAATAAAATCTGTTACTTTTCTTAAAACATTCTGAGGTGTTGGTCATGTTATGACTTTTGGTCACTCAGTCAGTCATGTGTAAAAGTTTCACGCTGGACAGCGGTTCAGGGTCGCACATGAGAGGAAATCCCCCAATCGCAATCTGGATGTCCTGACATTATTCCCACTTCCCTTTTCTGTGAAACATCTTCATTTACTCTTTGACACTATCTTTTTTACATCATCCTAAAAGCAGTCACCCGTCATGCACGTGCAAACTGAGGAGTTTTACTGTAAACTTCTTTCCCTGCTGTTTAGTGTATTATCGTTTTCCTTCCTTTATACTCTTCCATCTCTATTGACTGTACAAGTACTTTTCAGTAAAATGAGTTATTTTAAAGCTTTAAAAATGGCAACATAAATATTCTGATCTGATCTGTTGCTGGAACAACACAAAGAAGCTGTTTTTGGCAACACTGAAAAGAAGCTATTTTGATAGTGTGGCGCACCCAGAATAGTAGTAAATCACGGAGGAATGTTAAAGGGATAGTTCACCCAAAAATGAAAATTCTGTCATCATTCAGAACCTTCAAGTTGTTCCAAACCTGTATGAGTTTCCTTTTTCTGTTGAACACAAAAGAAGATAATTCTTATAACCATACAGTTGATGGCACCCATTGACTTCCATAGTATTTTTGTTTCCTACTATGGAAGTCAACCATCTGGTTACCAACATCTTCTTTGTGTTCAACAGAAGAAAGAAACTCATACAGGTTTGGAACAACTTGATTTTTTTTCTTTCCCCTAAATTCCATTGTTTTTAAATGCTGCCAATTTAGACCAGAGTGATGCTTTTTTGCTGTTTTATTTTTGACTTCATCTGAAGTTGTGAGGATTTAACAATTTATTATTGTCTGGTGTCAGTATGAGTGACTGAGGTGTTTGTGGATGGTTCAGGTATGTGCAGGTGTTTGGCAGGCTGCTTACCCACCAGATCCACATAAACCCTTCCCCGCTCTTCATCCACCACATTAATATCGATCCCATTCCTGACTTCCACCCTACAGGTGAGGAAAACACCCATATACGTCTAGTCATTTAAGTGAAATAGTGTTTTAAGTCTCCTAATAATTTCAGTATGTCACCCCATTTAATCTGTTATTTCTCTTGAACAATATTAGATTAGAGATCAAATAGAATCTCCTTTTTGTCAAATTCTTCTTCTGAGAGAGTTTTATTTCACCCAAAAATGAAAATTCTGTCATCATGTACTCACCCTTAAATCGTTCCACACCTCTATGACGTACTTTCTTCTGTGAAACACAAAAGAAGATATTTTAAAGAATGTTGGAGACCAAAAAATGTTGGTGACATGGAGACATTTCTCAAAATATCATCTTTTGTCTTCCACAGAAGAACGAACGTCATACATTTTTGGAAAGGAACAAGCAAATATGTGTAAATGATGACAGAATTGAAATTGTTTGAAATGAAAGTTGTTCATCAAAATTAATGGAATTTTTAAGCAGTTTTTAAACGGTAATCTAACAATAATCAACATATTATTCTAGGTTAATGTTTAATTTTAAATATGTTATTTTAAATAGCCTATATTGTTGAATATAATGTAAATTTTTATTTTTTTATTTATACAACTTGAAATGTAAAAAATGTTTGTCGAAATTAACATTAGCCTAGATTAATAAATGCTTTAAAAGTATTGCTGTATCGGATTCTTCCAAAACCATTGCTTTATGACGTTCACATTAAATTTATAGTATGTCAACTATATTTAGTTTAATTTGTTTTCACTGTTATTTCTCTTAGGAAGTTGAGTAGAAACATGCAACACAACTGGGATCTCTATTAAGTGAACTATTAATAAAAAATGTAATGCAGTTTTTCTCTGGGGTTGTTTGTTTTCAGTGTGTCAGCTGTTTATCAGAGTGTATCAAGGCACGCAGACAGTATACACATCAGGAATGCAGTAAGACACTGAATATTATGTATAAATTCAATATAAAGTAGATTTTGTAAAATGCTGAACGTGTTGTGTATCATCATGTTTATCCATGTGATTAGCTATATTTAGAATATGTGTATATTTAGTGCTTGTGTACAACTCTCAGTCAGGTTGCCGTAGGTCAGGCGGACAGTGTGTGTTTTGTTCTGGAACCCCCACAGATGATCAAAGGTGATGTCATGGTGAGACGTCTCTCTGTCTCTGACACACAAACACACACGCACAGGTTTGACTATGCTTGTGAGGGCTAAATGTCCTCAATTTTTGCTTATGAATCAGCGCAAATGAGCTTTTTTTGCACTAATCTCATGAAAACTGCATACTGTATCATCTTCATTTCATTTTTCTCTGCAGATTGCGTGTTTTCATAAAAATGTTCCTGCGAGGACTCATGAGACAGTGTTTCGTGTGCAGTTTCACACCGGCGCTTTGTCTGGAGACCAACTTTCCTTGCAGAAAGAAGACCTTGATGATGCCAACAAAGGTAACCAAAGTGTTTTTGGTAAAATCATCACAAAAAAGTGTCCAAAAAATATTTGAAGATAAAAATCTAATAAAGTATTTGCATTTACAGAATACCAAACCAAATGTTATCTTGTATGCAGCACATTCACTTGTTAGACAAAACATTATGATTCAAAAGTCTAAATGGTCTCCATTTTTATTAAGTACAATGTAATTATTGTGTTCATGTTGTATTACAAAACACTTTTGCTGCTATTGAGGTGGAATACGGGTAAGGTATGGGACGAGTTTGTTTAAGGTTAAAGGTCTGTTAAAGGGTAAGGGCAGGGTCAACAGTGTAATTATGGATGTAATTACAGTAATTAAATACAGCTGTAATTACATAAAGGTATTTTTTAAATATAAGTATAATGTAAAAACATGTATGTACACACATTTGCGTGTTACACAAATTTGCGCATTCATTTGCAATGAAATGGTTATTTTATATGTTAGTACGTGGTAGAATCATAAAGACTTTTAATTTAAAGTGGGACCGATAAAATAATTAGATACATTGTTCAAATTGATGACTGAAAGAATTTTATTGTAAATCTGGTTGACAAATCTGACAAATCTGGTTTGGTTTATAGTTAGTTCAATGTTGACTCTGAGAAAAGCTTTTGCAGCAGATGCCATTTGATTTGATATTTTGTATCTAATGTATTCCATACGGGTTGTGGCAAACATTGTACTTCATCAGGGCTTGACATTAACTTTTTTGCTCATCAACCACTGTTGCTACTGGTTTTCTAAAGTTTCTAGCCACTCAGCATTTTCACTGGCCACAATTTTGACATTGATACCATGGGGAAACACTGCCATATATATATTTTTAATATTATCTCACAATTTTGCAGCAGGTATATTAGGCTGCTGTCACTTTAAGAGCCGACGCACAGATCCATTATACTGTTACACATGCATTTTCTTTCTCAACTGTTTACATTCACTTAAAACAACTGACTGTGTTTACATGAATACTCTGCATTTTGACATTATTTTGTGTGTATTCGACTATTTAATCACAATAAGTAGCAAAAAAGAACTCAATTTAGTACTGAGAGATGACTTTATGTGCCGCACTTTGGGTGTGAGCACAAAATCTGCGGGGATGTGTAAAATTGTGTAATGGATGCAATCTCACTCCTAAATTCAAACCCTGTAACGCCAACAGTATTCATCTGGAGCAAATTAAATGAGTGAGGGAAGGAGGGTTTGTGTGTTACTCGCTGTCAGAGAGATGACAGAGAGCGAGAGAGCAGCTGGTATCGTGTATTGGGAGTGTTTCAGATATTTCAGTATTGATATGTATTGAAAAACTTGTATTTTTGACACTAGATTGCACTTTTTAATAGACTTTAATTGAAAAATGTATATCAAATTCAACCCACCAAAGTGGCTCGTAGGAGTGACTGCGTTACACACCACTGCTGAAATACACACGCATTTGGCGGGTTGGCGGGTGTTAATGTCAAGCCCTGTACGTTATTATTTTGAATGCAGGTTGGTGTGAGTGAGTGCATGATTGAGCGTGTGAGCGTCCCGAATGTTTTTGGTAAATAATGACAGGCAAGACGCATGGTGGCCCAAGCAGATTTAAGAAACAGACAGACAGCTTAACTCTACACAAACACTTCTGTAATTTTGGTCCTTACTCAATGGGAAACCTTACTCAATCAAGACAGCCGTAATGTGGATGGACAGAAGTGAAAACAGTCACATGGCTGTGGCGAGCGTGCTTACAAGTCACATAACTGTCATTGAACTCATGTGTGTTGATGTTCCCACATTGCTGTGCCGCATAGTTTTTTCCATTCCTTTCAATCCTTTCAGTTATCATTTGCTTTTGTCTCCATTCAAGACCCAAGATTCCCCGAGGACGGTGTGGTGGAGGTGCTCTTTTCAGAAATTGCGGAGAGAGATCCATCTCTTGCTTCAGGTATCCTTACATTTCTTTGCAATGGAAGATGTTTTGTAGGTTTTTTTGAGTTTATCCAATATGGCTGGTTTAGGTATTAAAGGGATAGTTCACCCAAAAATGAAAATTAGGTCATCATTTATTCACCCTCAAGTTGTTTCAAACCTGTATGAATTTCTTTCTTCTGTTGAACACAAAAGAGTAACCAAACAGTTGTGGGGCACCATTGACTTCCATATGGAAAAAAATACTATGGAAGTCAATGGCTACTGTCAACTGTCTGGTTAGCATCATTCTTCAGAATAACTTATTTTGTATTTATCAGAAGAAATTAATTCATACAGGTTTGGAATTGGAATAAATTTAGTTATAAATGATCACACTGTGTTTGTCTATTTCAAGACAGGAGGAACAGTTCTGCCGTTGTCATTGAAAAAGACTCTTTGGATTCACTACAGGCTCAATGGGACTTCAGTGAAAATTTTACAGCAGCAGGTAATACCTCAAGTTCTTCATAAGGTCTAGAATAGTCATGTTGTCACAGATGTTCAAAAGTTTGGTGTCAGTAAAGTTAAGATATATATGGAAGCTTGTTTTCACCACTGAATAAAAAATAAAAAAGGTACAATTCTGACTTTTGATCTCGCAATTCTGACTTTTTTTTTTCAGAATTGCATGATATAAAGTCGCCATTGTGTGTTATGAAGTCAGAATTGCAAGATGCAAACTCGCAATTGTGAGATAAAAAGTTGCAATTACCTTTTTTTATTTAGTGGCGGAAACAAGGTTCCATAGATATCTTAGAAAAAAAGATTTCTATTTCAAATAAAATATTGATCATATAGGCATATTAAGAATAATAATAAGAAATGTTTGTTGAGCAGAAAAACCACACAGTAGAATGATTTCTGAAGGATCATGTGACACTGAAGACTGGAGTAATGAGCATAAGAGATTTTTTTCAAAAACATTAAAAAGTCTTACTGAGCCCAGACTTTTGAAAGGTAGTGTAATTCAGCAAATATATTGAAAAATGAAGTGCTTTATGAAGTTATAGTATGTTATTGGTAATTTAATTGCTTTTCAGAAATATTGAAACGGTGAAAAAACAATTTATAAAACGGCAAAAGTCAAAAACACACAGCCAACAGAACTTTTAAAACGTGACCACCTTTTAAATACCCTCATGATTTACTCTTTTGTTTTACTGTGATCACTTGTTTACTGAAAAGCTGAAAAACAGAATAATTTTTTTATAATTTAAGTGGGTTTTGATGTGAAATGAAAACCAACATTGATGTAATAAGATTAGTGGTCGACTGATCGCCAACATTGGCATCAGCCGGTAAGTTTTTCTGTTTGCCCAATGTGTTGGAAGCGAAAACTAATGTCAGTCGACCACTAAAAAAGATCATTAACACAAAACATCATATTTACTGAGATATAGCCCTTGTGACAACTTTCCATGAGACAACTAACCTCTGCATATGATATAGAGCAAACAAGATGTGTGCGAAATTGATAAAGTGTAGTTACATAATCATTCACTCAAACAGTTTGTCCATTTTGTAAAATAACAAGGGAAAAGTTCTGCTAATCACAAAGTGATTATAAATATTAGTCAAAAAGCCCAAATATGGGATGATTATCACTAGTCTAGAATAATTTGTTGTACACTAAGTTCTTAAATCCACCACCGTCTCTTTCTTTTTTGCTCATGAATTACATGTTATGAATCATCATGAATCACAGTTGTTTTAACTTTTGTGTCCCATCATGTCTGTTTTGTTTTTTGGAGTGTTGTGGAGACGTTTCAAACGGAAGAGTCTATATACACTTTACTATGTCTTTATTAACATACTACAAGCACACTAAATCTGACTTTGGATTGACTAATTCGGGGCATGTTTTCATTGTACTTCATAGGCCTGGGACTTCCGTGGTGAAACCATAGGATTGCGGGTATTTATTTTAGGAGAGGAACACAAAAGCATGAATAAGCAGTGTTTATTTCAGGATGCAAAGAATAGTTTTCCGAGACATGAAGTCTCTGTAATGGTCTAGTAATTGTGAAGTTACGGTCTGCTACAGGAAACATGCTTTAACTCTAATGCCGTTATTTAGTTTGGGCACTGTTCGCTGAGGTTAATTGGAACATACGAGACTGTGCGGGACTGTTCAGGGTGGGTGGAAAAGCTTAACCTCCTATACAATAATAGTAAAATTCTTGTATTTGACCCCAATCTAATCTTGTTTGGTCTACGACCTCCAGACCATAATGACCTGCCAGTTACCATAGTACCGCCACAGTGCTCCATTGCTATTGCCTTGGCTGTTTCCCTTGAGGGTTTGTAATTACCGTAAATGTTAACGTTGCTGCACTAAATGAACTGTAGTAATGGAGAGCTGCTCAAAGTATGTGATGTTTTGTCCAGAAGAGCGAGTCAGAATATCAAAGCAGTGGGATGGAGCTCAGACATAACAGACCCAAATGACTCGTGTTATTCATGGGCCAGCATGTAGGGTATGGGCTAACATTTACTACCAGTTTTTAATTTAAGTTGTCTTCTAGAAAGAGAAATAAAGCAGAGAAGAGAATGATACGTTGAATGTACAGTGCGATATATCCAGGATAATGGTATTGGATCCTTCTATGTGATAATAAGGTGATAGGTGAAATAATAGTTTAAGATTTTAAGATTCAATAATACAAATAATTTGTTAATAAATTGAACAAGATAAATTAATAATCTTAAGATATATTGAGAAATAATTATGCCTTCAGAAAGGAGGGTAACAGGGCTGATCATTTATATATTTCAATTTGATTTTATAAGCCTTGTGCTCAAGAACTACACAAAACCCACAGTGTGCTTTTTAGAAAGCTATTTTAATCTTGATTTTATTTATTTATTTATTATTATTATTATTTATTTATTTTTTACAAATATTCACTCTTCAATTATCAGATGGCTGCTATATTTTACATACACACATATATATATATATATATATATATATATATAATATATTCTTGAAGAGTTAATGTCTTGGGCAGATGATGATTTTGTGGACAATTTTATTTTATGGCAAGTTTTAATCCAGTTTTAGGGAATAGCTTGTTACTTTAAAAGAGGGAAAGAATGGATGATAATAGGGTTGGCATTTGAAATAAGCTTTTATTTCAGTATATATAATTTACTTTACAAGCCAATAAAATCTATGATATTTATTTTTGAAGTAGGTTCATC
Organism: Zacco platypus; assembly: GCA_038088235.1. Classification (NCBI taxonomy): domain Eukaryota; kingdom Metazoa; phylum Chordata; class Actinopteri; order Cypriniformes; family Xenocyprididae; genus Zacco; species Zacco platypus. The sequence goes on from CM076072.1 coordinate 7,207,317, forward strand.
TCAGCAAACAAGTAGAAAATTAATGTTGCCTTGAAAAAGGAAAGACAGCATTTATCTTGTAAAAATCTCCCTTTTTCTAAAAAATGAAGAAAAAAATAAGTTCAAAAGTTATGGGTTTCTAAGATGTTTTAATGTTTTTGAAAAACACAAAAACAGTTAATAATTTTGCTAAATATTATTACAATTTTGAATAACTGTTTTCTATGTGAATCTATTTTAAAATGTAATTTATTCCTGTGATCAAAGCTGAATTTTCAGCATCATTACTCCAGTCTTCAGTGTCACATGATCCTTCAATCTAACACGATTTGCTGCTCAAGAAACATTTCTGATTATTATCCATGTTGAAAACAGTTGTGCTGCTTAATATTTGTGTGAAAGCATAATGCATTTTTTTTCAGAATTTTAAAGTTCAAAGTTAAACAGCATTTATTTGAATCAAGAATCTTTTCTAACATTATAAATGCATTTACTGTCACTTTTGGTCAATGAAATGCATCCTTAAATAAACAAACAAACAAATAAATAAATAACTCCAAACTTTTGAACAGTACTATATTGAGACACATAAAATTTGGCGGGGCTGGCACATCTTACCCCACCTTCCCCTATACATAATATTGAATTTTGCAGAAGTAAATCTGCTTCAGGGAGCAGAACATAGTGAGTGTTTAACTTTATAAAAATGAACTTTGTTCTCCTTGTCCAGTTAAAGTTCAGTGATCGGGGAACTAGTAAGTTTGGCTGCACAGAGTCTAGTGTTTCAGACAAATGTAAATGTAGTATTTTACAGAAGAATTGGAAATTCCAGGGCCGGATATTTAAAGCCTGGGAGTTTCTTTTCACAACTGTAAAAAATCAATCCCAACAGCTTAATGTGTGTGTGTCATATGGGACTGAGGCTTGATGCACATCTGGTTGTGTGATTCCGTCCCAAGCAGCCGTGTAATTTAGAGATACCTCATGGTTGGAGCACAAACAGCCTTTACAATTTACAATACATAAGCTCAAATATAGAATTACACACGCTCACAAACACACACTTGTATGTCTGTAATTATTGCCAGTCGCAGCGACAAACAGTCTGAAGGAATGCTACTGCCAGCCGACCAAAGTTTCATACTGTTTTCTTCTCTCTCCTGTTATCTTTCTTTTGCTTTCTTTCGATCTCTCTTTCATCATTTTGTGTTTCTTTTTACCTGGCACTCTTGTTCTTTAGTACATCAATACCTCCCTTATCTCGCTCCTTCTCTCTGTGTGTCTTTGCGCTCCGTCTCTCCACCCACACATAACTCCGCCCTTCTGTTTACATTCCCCACTCCATATTTGGAGGGCTCAAGGTCCTTTGAGCGTCCGTGCGCACTCTACAACAAGCATATGTGTGTGTGTGTACAGCTGGAGCATTGGCTGCTTCAAGCGGAATAATGCTTCCCAAGCCAGGATTTTCCCGTACACCCAGGAGAGGCACCTGAAAGGGGTTACCTGTGTGTGGAGGTGGAGAGAGAGAGAGAGAGAGACGGGGAGAGCGAGCAGCACTTTAAGAGGAAAGGGAGGAGGGAAAACAGGGGAAAGGGAGGAAAAAGATTGACTGAGAGAAAGAAAAAGAAGAAGAGGAAAGAAAAGGAGACCCAGGGGAGCTGTTATCACCTTATGGGAAAGAATGCAAGCTGCCTGTCTGTTTAAAACTGCATGAGGAGAGAAGGACAGGGCATGCAGGACAAAATGGGAACAGTCGCCTGCAGGATAAACACGGTCAGGACTGCTTGCCTTTCCCCCACTTTTTTTATTCATTCAAGAAATATTGTTTGTTTTTCTTATTTGTATATCGTATAAACTCTCTCTTTTCACATGTGTCTCTTTCTCTTGCTCTTTGTGATCCACGGTCAAAGTCATCTGTTGTCCTCTCGGATACCTTTGGGGTCTGATTCGAGAGGATGTTTCTGGAAAGCATTAGGTTTGTGCCGCTCCGTGCATTTTTGAAGCTGTGCGAGGTGGCGGGATACACTTTCCACAGCAACACGGTTGATTTGTTCTGGAAGCTGTTGAAAGCTCTTGTGATAAACGAATACAGTTGTGCTTCATTTATCAGGAAAAGTTGTCACTTTTGAAGTACTTTTGAGAGTTTTTGGTTTTGCTTTTGAAGAACACTGATAAAACATGGGCAGAGTATTAAGAAATATGACAAAAAAAGGAATTTTTGTTAGATGCAAGGTCAAATTGAAAGTCAAAGTCAAGTTTGTTGTTGATCCATTGGTCTGTTTAAGGCATTGGGTGAGTTAGTTTTAATCAAGTGGTTTTTTAAAAATTTATTTTAGATTAGATGAAGTTTGCATGATGGTATGGTGACTATTGAATCACAGTTGTTGAGTGTGTGTGTGTGTGTGAGAGAGTTGCCAGCTGTGGCATTTTATCATGCATGCCTGGTATTTGGATTTCAGCCTCTTGAGACGAGAGAAGCTTTACTGGTTTAGTTAAAAAGAGTCTGTTTTTCACCAGTTCATTTACTGCAGTTTTTCCATTGTGTGAGAAGTCTAGGTGTCTTTCACTACTATATTTTTAAGTACAGTGTACTTAATGTGTTCATGTTGTATTGCAAAACACTTTTGCTGCAGTTGAGGTGGGATACGGGTAAGGTACGGGACATGTTTTGTGGTCTGGTTTGTTTAAAGGGTTAGTTAAGAGGTAGGGTCAACAGTGTAATTGCAGAAATTAATTACACTGCAAAAAAGAATTGTTGGTTTAACTTTAAAAATTTAAGGCAACCAGGTAACTTTTTAAATCTTTTTTTATTTCAATGAACTCAAAATTTTGAGTTAAAACAATTAAACTCAAAATGTTATGTTATCTGAACCACTATGAACCATTATTTAAGTTGATTTGAAAAAAGAAAAAATGCTGTGAAAATATTTTTTTATGTGTACAGATGTACATGCAGGCATTTTCAAATGATTGATTTGTATGTAAAGACTTAGGGTTTTTCATTTCAGGATTTTTCCATTGGCTTTTAGATTATTGTAGAAAATAAGCTCTGTGATCAGCAAAAGTCCATGTAATCGTCACATCTTTTATGAATTTTGAAGCCTAAATACAATCAGCTAAACGAAGGCTATAAACAATCTACATCACGGTCATGTGACTTCAACGTCACCATCACTAAGTTTCTGTCGTTCTTTCAGTTTTAGCTAAAAAAACATTTTCCCTGAAAAATCGAGTAAGATGAAAATCTCTGTTCCAAAACCTAGTGAGCTGCCTTCAAGGCGACATATTAATTGAGATGGAACCTCAAAAGTTACTGATTTGAGGGGCTGTACATCGGCAGTGACTCAAAAAGATAGCATTTTAACAATGTAATAATATAATAAACAATTTATATTACATATATATATCTATAACATAGACAAGAGCATGATTATAAACATAACAAGGCTGTGAAAGAGGACTAGTGAGTGAGTGAGTGAGTTTATCTGTTCTGCCGATGACGTTTAATGTCCCAGAAAACCTCTTCAGTCCCATTGAGACAAGCAAACCAAAAGCTTTAACAAATCACATGGTGTATTTTATTTCGTAGAATAAAACATGAAAATATCTATTTCAGGCATTTAACCAAAAACTCCCTCCTTCATGGCTGTCGTACTCAATTTTCAAAATTGATCATAGAGTGTGGCGTGATGCTAAATGTTGGTGTTTACGTGTGTTTGTACAGCCTGCATGTGTGATGCTGCCTTCTGGCTTCATGTTGAACAGTAGATATGTGTTATCAGTCATGATGAATGCTGCGAGACTCTGAGTGTGTCGTGACACATGATGCTATCTTCTACGATCAGTGTTTAGCTGCCGCTGGCTGACTGATGTGTCTTTGCTAGAACACACACAAAAGCCACACAAAGACATGTATTTGTGTGATGACTAAGGTGTCTGCAACTCGCTAGAGATGTGTTAACATTAAGTGGTGGACCCCTGATTATGACACACAGAGCTAAATGTAGAAGGAGTGGGTGAAGATAAGTACTTCTGTTCTGACAAACATGTTTAAAATGTAGTACATTCACATATCAGAGATCATGGATGATAAATACAACTGAGAGAATCTCTTGCTTTTACATTGTTTCATCCACACCAATAGGTGTCAGTATAAAGTCATATAAGCCAGATACAATAGAACAAAGTATGCTAGTATTGTACAATTATGAAAAATATAACAATTCAGTCTTCAAATTGAGCAAAACATAAGCAAAAACATATCTGATGCACATTTTTTGTTGATAATTTTATAGAAGTCGGGTTAAAAAACCTTTTTGATTTTTTTTATAGAAAAGGTACGTTACCCATCTTGCTCTGACCAAAGTGATTTGAACACACATGACGTCATAATTATGACTCATAAAAATCAACTTCAAGAGGACTTGAATGCTCCACAAGCCCTGTTAAGTAATTTTCAAATCATAAAAAGCGTTCGTTCAACCCAAAGGGCACTGCGAACAGCAAAGGGAACAAATTTATGTCGATATATCACTTCACAGGAAGTGAAATGCGAATGCAAATCACATGAACACTTAGAAACCATACATACTGTAAATGAGATGAATCACATTTATGTTCATATTGAAGATGCAAGTCATTTATCACCAAGATTAGGGGTGTAACCAGCGGGATGGGATCCAAATGCAGCTTTATTGGAAAACAGTATGGTCGTAACAGGCAGGGTCAAACAGTGGCAAACAGGAATATCGGAGGTAAGCAGGTTCGTGGTCAGTAAACAGGCGAGGGGTCGGTATAGGCGACAGGCAAACAACAGTCCAGCAATCCAAAGCAGTGAGTCAAACAGGGTAGGCAGCAAACAATCAAAAACCGAGACAGACTGGCAGACTTCGCAGTTTGTGTTGTGTGAGAATGGTGTTTAGATGTGATGTGGGCGATGAGGTGCAGCTGGTGAAGTAATCAGTGAATGGGTGATGAGGTGCAGCTGGTGCGGTAATCAGTGACTAGGTACAGGACTTCTGGGAAATGTAGTCTGAGTGAGAGAGAGAGTGAGTGTGTGGTGTATAGTCCAAAGTGAAGTGCCCTCTAGAGGTGTCCCGGGCACTTCAGCTGATGATCGTTACAAGGGGTTATGAATGTCAAAATACATAATTATTTTAATATTATATATTTTAAATATTAATATTAATCAATATAATGTATTATTATTATAGTAATTAATTTTAATGTCATTTATTTTAAATAAATTGTGTTTTCTAGAACTATACATGGATATATGTTATATTTGTTGCCCACAGTGTTTTTCGTGATGTTACAGGGCATTCTAGATAAACAAATTTTGTCAATTGTAGTGAACTTCTAATTCCTTGCTCACTGTATAGGGAGCAGTGAACATTATGTAGGGTCCCTGTGAATTGAAATGCAACTTTATTGTCCATGTATAGAGTAGTGCAAGGATGATGCATTTTTGTAGGCCAAAACCCGAAACAAATTAGTATTTTAGCACTACAGGTTCCATCGTCCCAAATGGGTTTTTTGAGTGGGTTAAATTGCTGAAATAAGGTCTGTGGTGAACACAAGCTTGAAACACTTTCATGTTTTTTTCTACGACATAAAATACATCAATATTACCCCTCTCGTGTTTTTTTTAAGCTGTTACGTGTCTTGAAAAAGGCGGTTGCTAAAGTGACTAAATGGGACTATAGTGGCTGTTTGCATTTGCATTTTCCCTTGAAGTTTGAGTTAGAATAGTTTGTTTATGAGCGCGATAAGCACAACAAGGCTTTTAAAGTAGACTTAGCCTACCTTTTTTGTGTGTTGTTTAATGTCCTGGAGGACAAACTTTTAGGGAAAATACTTTTTAGATAAAAACTGAAAAAGATATTGGAAGCTTAGTGGTGGCGACGTTTAAGTCGTGCGACTGTGATGTAGTTGGTTTATAGCTTACTTTCAGCTTTTGTAAACTTCTGGCAATTGTACTTGGGCTTCAGAATTAATAAAAGCTGTTCATTTGTGAAAAATATCTTGATGGACAAAACATGTAAGTATCATAAACTTTTGTTGTTCGCAGAGCTTATAATCCAAAAGCCTATGGTTTTTGTCAAAGGAATCAGTATGATTGTAAGTTGGCCTACAAATTTACAGCATCCCTGCACCACTTTATTGTACTGATTCTTTTCGTTCTTTCTTCCACAGCCAAGCCAAATGAAGGCGCCCATTCTCTGAGCAGTGACTCTGGACTCTCCAGCTCCTCCCAGTGGACTGGAGGACAAACTTCTGGCCTCGCAATCAGCTACAGCTCTGAGGAGCATACCCAGCTCCACAGAGTTACTCCTGGGCTCAGAATGGAGGAGGAACAACCTTCTCTAGACATTCCAAGACATGACCATATATCCGGTCAAGCTGCATTTGAACATTCCACTCATTTAAACGGTGAAGCTCTGTTCATGGAGCGGGAGACGGACATTATAGATGATGACGACGACATGACCACCCCTAAAGCTGCTGTTTTAGACTCTAAAGACACACTGTCTTCAAAGAAAATCTGTGGTTTGTCTTCAGGTGAATGTCAGAACTCCATCAAATCAGATGATTGTCAAAAGGAAGCTTCTCCTGCCACATTTAGAGATGATGTGAGTTCCTCAAACACACTCATACACTCTACAGTACCAGCTGGATATCAGACGCATATATGGGTGAAACAGCAGCAGACAGTGTCGCAGTCCACCTCTTACACACACACTCCATCAAACAGACTGGAACATAAGAAGGAGATTGAGCACAGAGGTGCAAGCAAACCTTCGTTACCAGATAACGGCTTCCCAGAGGCGCAGTCAGAGCCAGACAAGGACGATGAGTTTGCAACGCTGGCTTTGGATATAGATCAATCGATCGAACAGCTTAATCAGCTGATCTTGGACCTTGACCCTGACTTTGAGCCAATCCCCACACAGGCAAGGAGTCACATGACCCGCACAGCCTCCCTTCACACCAATGGAAAGATGCACTCAGGTGGAAGGGCCAGATCCCACCAATCAGGTAAGAGCAAATCCTGATACATTCACCAATCCTATATCCATTTATTGATTCTATCTGACCAGCAATCCACCAAAAAAAGTTCTAGGTATAATTTAGCTTGCGATACTTCCGACACAAAGGACAAATTAAGGTTACACTTTATTTTAAGGTGTCTTTGTTACACTGTAATTATACTTTTAAGTACTGAGTAATATTAAGTAACTACATGTACTTACTATAGGTTTAGGATGTTAGTTGCATGTAATTATGAATCATTTATAGTTATTATTATAGTAACTACATGTAACATATGTAACAATGACCCTGTAAAATTAATTTGCAACAGCTACTTTCATCAGTCTAGTCCGGTATTTGTAATATTTGTTTTTTCTAAACAAACTCATAGCATGCTTTCAGTTTATATCAAATACTTTAACTTTAATTGAAATAAATGCTCAGTATTTCATTGTTACGGTTGTAAAATCAATTAAATATTAAATACAAAAGTAACTGTAAAGAGACATCATACATTCAACAATATGGTGTTTAGTTTATATACACTACAGTTCAAAAGAAGGGGTTCAGTAACATATTTTTCATTAAATTGATCAAAAGTGTAAGTACATTTAAAATGTTACCCTGCTATTTCGAAATATTCATCAAATAGCAACTGTTTTCAACATTTAGAATAATGATAAATGTTTTTTGAGCATCAAAAAACACATTTGATTGATTTCTGAAGGATCATGTGACACTGAAGACTGAAGCAATGATGCTGAAAACTTTAAATTGTAATTTTATTTCACAATATTACTGTTTTTATTGTATTTTAATCTGATAAACATAGCCTTGGTGAGCATAAAAGACTCTTTCAATTTCTTTCAAAAACAAATTTTACCAATCCCAAACTTTTGAAAGGTAGTGTGTATGTATAAAAGCATATATTACCATCACACTTCAAATATATATGCTTTTTTGTCACTTTCAGTGGCATTTTTACCTTGTTCACTGGTTAATTTCTGAGCCTGCAGTCTAGTGACTTTGAATTGATGTTTCCATTGAGGTTTCTATTGGCAGGGGCCTAATTTATGTTAATAAATGCACACAAGTAACATACAATGGTTCTCTATGTGCAGCTTCTGACAGGTTTGCTAAAGAAAATAAAGTCCTGCCTTTCATTTCAGTGAGTGTGTGTGTGCCTGTGTTTGAATATATAAACATCCAGGTCTAGTATGGAATGCTTGCGTCGAGTAAATATGACCTCTGAGCTCCCTTTTTGTTTAAAATTTGGCATAATCATATTTGTAGTGGTGTAATAACACTGTCCTTGACAACTATTTAGTGACTTCCTAATAATGTTATATTGACTGCTGCTCTTGACCAAGCACATCTGTGATGCAGTCTCCGTGAACTCAATACTCTGGCTCCTTTGACCTCAGCAGACTGAATAGGTCTTGTTGCTTTTGAAGTATGTCCCCTGCCTTGCATGTGTCCCTTTTCTACTCTTTTATAAGATCCTAAGATCCTTTTGGCAGGATCAGCCCATGTCAGAGCAGCTCTGGCACCTGGAATGGAGAGTCCTTGAGTTGAGTGGTGAATTCATCCTGTTGAACAGAAATCTATACATGGTGTTATTATTACTGTAGTATGTCACCAGATATATGCCCTGTGGTGTGTGTGTGTTTGAATACACATGTTGTAAGGGCTGAGGAATGCTTTTGAACTGAGCGTATCCTGACACACAAAACATGTTGTCTTTCCCCATCACTGAGTCTTGAGGATTTTTACAGTGATAGTTAAAAGAGCCTGTGCTTCTGACCATTTGTAATCAATTATTACCATGTTTTTATAGTCATTATGTAAAACTGGGATCCAAAGTTTTTTTTTTATGTTAAAACCTGAAAATAATCAAAAGGTTTAGGATTAAAAACATTAACTATTATGTGAAATTAATGAGAATTTTTTAGGTTGTGGACTGTGACTAATCAAATAAGCAAATTTGTGTCATTGATCATGTGACTCATTGCACAGATAGATGTTTTTGTTTCCACTGAAGCTCAAGATGCACTCAAAAATTTCTGGAGAAGATGATTCATTTGGTGCTGGTGTTAAAACAAAAGACAGAAACTAAAAAATACATCATAAAATTAGACTTTTTGGTCATACTGTTACGGGATAATACAATTGAATTTATAATGGAAATTGTTTAAAGAAATATGCAAAACGAAAGCATTATGACTAGTCTGTATATATCCACCTGTATATACATCATTTTATTTTGAATGCTAAAAATCTCATGTATGTATGCATTTACTTACTTAATTTTTATTTATTTATTTAATATTAATTTAATACTTATTTAACAATTATTTACTTACTCTATCTATATTTAATATTAAGTGATTTACTTATAAACATATTTATTTATTTATAATATGTATTTTATTTTATTTTTAAAGTTTTTTGTGGAATGTATTTTATTACAGCCTTGAAGTAAATGGCTCTTGTTTATGTAATATCATAAACTTCTTCTCATGGATCAAAACAAGCATTGTATAAGAACTTGCTATTTTAGGTCATGCTGTTTGAAACTCAAACTTTGTTTGATGTTGTAAGAAAATAATGAATAATAGTGAGATTTTAAGGCTGAATGACTGGTCACAGTCAAATGTGAACTGCTATTCAGTGAATATCCATTATGAATGCCTACTAAATAACTCTCTTTCTGCGTCTCTCTCTGTACAGGTTGGAGACAGAGACAGCTCAGTGATGTCTCGGAATACTCTGTGCTGCGGAGTACGGGTGGTGATCACATCCAGAACATCCAGAAATTCAGCTTTGAGACACCACCTCTGGTATAAATATACACATATTTACTTATTCACCAACCCTGCAGCAATATATAGCCTCAAAACTTAAACATTACCAATTTTAACTCAAAACTAATGCGATTGAATTGCTCACCGACCCTAAGCAAACTTCTGCCCAATCAACTAAAATACAAGTTAAACTTATATTGAACCCGGAACATTCCTACAACAATAGCTTGTGTGTTTTTGTCTGTTCCAGAGAGGTCTACATCACACTGACGCTGTTGACTTTGGTGACCTCCCTCCAGAGGTTGACAGCCCACTGTGGGTTGGCCTTAATCAAGTTCCGCCCACACCGGGATTTCCTGTGACACCCCCCACTCCATATGGTAAGGCTGACTTAGTGTGTTTGATGTTTGTTATATGAGTTTGTGAGGCATGTGAAGCCTTTCACAGTCTTATTACCCTCTACTCATGTAATCTTTTTTTAATATGGTCTTTTTAAAGACATCATAGCACCCTTGTGTGGTACACTTATGAAAAAATTCCATGGTATTTAGACATATATGGTCCTATAGTTTACAGTATACATTACACAGTATACAGTATTCTCTGAAATATCATGGTATGGATTATGGTAATACATTATACCATATATATATATTTACTCTGGTATATATCACATCATATGACCTAATAATACAATACAATAGAGCTTTCCAGCAGATATGTTAAACAATGTAAAGTTACATACACAGGCACATTAAAACCTGTGAACTCTGCTCAGGTGTACAAGCCATACTAAAAAAGATACGCCTTCAACATGGAGCAACAACAGAAAACCCCAAGTCACCCTTTTGATTTTAATCTAGTTTTATGAATTTTCTAGCATTTTCTTGAAAAATCAAATGGTCAGAAGTTCTGTAGATTGTGGTGCAATGCCATGGAAAATTTTAAACACAGAAAAACGTCTTGAACTAAACTAAATTTAACAGGAAACTGATGTAATGATGTTAAAACTAGAGCAATATTCAGCTTCTTTATATGGGTCAAAAGCCTGGTTTCTGCAACCTTGAAGATAGGTTCATTGGTACTGCGAAATAGTTGTATTTAGCAAATTAATCAATATGTGATGAGACCAATCTGCACGAATGACAGTATCCCAGTCTTTAGTAGAAAGAATAATTTTCTGTAGAAGCCTTATAAACTCTTATCAAGCAAGAGTTCAGAATAACGCCCAGGTTCTAAACACGATCAGAAACACTTAGCTAAATAAAGGCTAGCCTACTTATAGTCTCATTGGTGGCAGAAGGAAATCCAAAAACAACACACACTGTCATATTACTGTTGAAATGGAGAAAATAACTGCCAATCATAAGGCTTTATCCTCACCTGAGCAATGTATTAGTAAATAAAACAATTGAGACAGACTTGGATCGAGTGGAATATATATATAGTTGTGTATCATCAACATATAGAATGCACAAAGTGTTGTATTTATGAAAGATTGAGCTTAATGGAAAGATATACAATGACAATAAAATCGGTCCAAGTATAGAACCCTGGGGCACAACTCTACTTAATGTGCTTAATTGTCACTTTCTCCTCACAGTGAAGAGTGTACATGACTTCACCCCTTCAAGACCTGGTTCTCAAAACAGTAGACACTACATGAGCTCTCCAATATGGCAAGGTAATCAGCTACATCCTTATGCTACTTCCTTTTACTGCTACTTTAGCAAAAGTAGCATCTACATGAGAGGATGAGAATGTGTGCGAATATCATTTTGTGTATGTCTTTGGTCAATTCAAAGAAAGTATTCTGCTTTATTTTGCACAAATGTGACTTTGCTGCAGTCCCTTGTAGCAAAGTTTGTCTTGCTGCTGTCACAAAATCTGTCCTGCTTGAAATAACTCTGCTACAGGATGTGGCCCTCTGGGTCAGGATGCATACTTCCTGTAACCTGGCCATTCAATGCTTTGGGAACTGGGAACTTGGAACTGGGTGCTTGGAATTAAGCCCAAGTCACATTTCGGTTTTTACACAAATGGTTACAGTATGCAAACACACAGCCTTTCAAAGTACATTCCATGTCATATTGTGCACAAACACAGATGTTCTCGACACGTGCACTAGAAAGTTTGATCCTTGTCCATTGTTTGCACTATTTATCTCCAGAAGTTAAGAGTGATAAAAATGTATTTGTTCTAATTTAAACTAGTGTTACAGCTATCTCTTAGCCTCCTCACACAAAACCTTGTTTAGCGCCTATTGTTATTGCGATCTCCAGTTGCTTGTTGTTGTTGTTGTTGTTTTGTCTCCTCTATTTCTTTTTTCACTGCGAAACACCTGCCCACGTTAGTGTTCAACTGACTAACGACCAACTAATTAGCGCAAAAAAAATTCAAGGCACATATTTGAGCTAAGTGTATGCAGTCATGCTGATGACGAAATGTGTACTTGGTGTAGACATACTCTAGCATTCATGTGAACAGAGGTGGGTAGAGTTCCCAAAAAGTGTACTCAATTAAAAGTACAGGTATTTATAGAAATATTTATTTAAGTAAAAGTAATAATCTTAATAGTTACTTGAGTAAGAGTAAAAAAAGTATCCAAATTAAACAAAAAGGGACATCGCTCATACACCAGAAAAAAAGAGAAAGAGCGCTTGGAATAAACTACTTATTTCGTAATGTGTATTGCATTAAAATTATGTAATGAGAGGAACGTCACCCGGTATAACGAAGTAAAATTACAATTCTTTTCATTAGAAATGTATTTGAGTTAAAGTAAAAATGTAAATGTCACTTTAACAAATGTTATTCTGTAAATATTTTCTTGAATTCTTTATTTACCCGTCAACTCCATATTTGTTAAACCTATGTAAACAGAAAACCTGAAATATTAATTATAATCGAAAACAACATCACTCAGAGAGCACTCATAAAAAAATCATTCCATTGTTCAGTTATGTAACTTTTAATGAGGGAAATACTATTGCCTGATTACATCTTAATGAGGAGGCACAGGAAAACATGGAAATAAAGATCAAAACAAGAGCAAAATGACTGTTTTATGACATTATATTAAAACATAATATATTTTATTTGTATTTTATTATGATTTTAGTTGCCACTTTAAAGCGTATAAATAACAAGGATAGATATAAAATAAATTCTCAGCTACGAACTGTACATCATAGCATTAAATGTTTTTACAAACTAAATAATCTTCAAGTCAGATACCTGTTTTATATTCCCAATTTCGCTCATTACAAGATTTCTTCATATTTAAAAAAAAAGTGCAATTATGTGATAATGGAATAAAGTGATTATGGAATAAATTTGTTTCATTATACAATGTTTAACACGTCGGGCCTTCAGCAAGTTGGCCCAGAGGATGGAGGATGTTGTAAATTTTAATTTCCTGATCTGGGAAGATTTGGTTATGTAACAGTCTATCTATGTTTTAGTGTCTAAATAAACAGGAGAAAATAGAAGCTCTTATAGCCAAACTCTCACTGACAGACAAATGCAAATATTTACACAGACGTTTGAGGGGGAAGGAAGGGAAAAGCACTGCCCCTTTAAATGGATTTATGTGCTTCTGTGGCTGAGGTCACATTAGGGATGTTACAGCCTGATAAAGGGGGAACAGGAAAAGTATTTTTCATAACAACAATCTATGATTTAATTTAGATATGAAGTTAAATTTAGCCTTTGTGTTCTTCTGTGTTGTTTGAAAATGTTATTTAGTTATTCATTTTTATATACACCACTCTTGAAAATGTTTTTTTAAATGTCTTTGAAAGAAGTCTTTTATGCTCACCAAAGCTGCATTTACTTGATGCCTAAAATGCCCTAAAACAGGATTTCTTTTTTCATGATTCTTTGATAAATAGAAAATACATAAAAAACTGCATTTATTTAAAAAAAAAAAATCGTTTGTAAGAGTGTAACAATCTTCACAGAGACTTTTGATTAATTTGATGCATCCTTGCTGAAGAATTACTGACCCAATAGTATTCTTGGGTGTTTTTGAGGCTCTTTGCGTGCTTCAAATTGCATGAAACTTGACACACAGATCAGGGATGTCGTCCTGTAGACATGGCCAAAACCTTAGAAACGGATGGAGAGGAGGGGCTCTATAGTGCCACCTTTTGACAAAAGCGGGGGGTTAGTTTTACCTACAGTCACCAAACTTGGTACATATATTATTCTCATCGAGCCGGACAACTTTCTATTTTACAGTCATTAGCTCCGACCAACAGGAAGTCATATATTTAGGTTTGAATGTGAATTTTTAATAATCAGGCTCTTAATTTTTAACTACTCCTCCTATCGGATTCATACAATTCACACCAAACTTTCTGAACATGGTGGCAGGACATTGAAGATGTTAAATTATGAACGTATATTGGATATCTGAAACGGTGTTGCCATGGCAAGCGATTAAATCAGTGACAAAAAGGGAAACGGAAAGAATCTCATGTCTTGATATAATACTTTTAAAACATTTATCCAGTTTAAATGCGCATTGGCCGTAGTGCATAGTTGCCCTGAAGCCAACCGCCACCCCGGCTTGGGCCCGTCATCGCTGCTTGCAGCTATATTTTAGGTTTTTTTTCCCCAAAAAATTTTGATACGCTTGATTTTTTGATTCCGACTGCTTTTGCTCAATTTGATTTTATCAGAATATCTCTGGTGAATTTATTTTGTTTAAAGACGTTTACGTAAATTAGATCGATATTAAAGCAAGTGAAATATTCTATTCAAAGGAACAAAGTCAAAATACACATATTCTAAAATCAAGTCATTGTCAAAGATAAGGATGCTTGCATGTTTGTACTCCAAAATGCAAATTAGGAAAATGCATTTGCATAGAAGCAGATGTTGTGAGCAGCAGCACATGGTGCATAACATAAGGCTGTCCATAAAAGGACATCCTCACCCCTGACCCCAGTGCTGCCGTTTGGTTAGGTGAAGCAGACTGTGAGAGTCTGTGGAGAACAATGCTTGAATGGCCTATCAAAGGCAGGAGAGCACTCATGAACTCATATGGTAATGAAGCCATGGGGGTCTTTCACTGCCTTTCTGCCTCATGCCAGTTGGGGGCAGTCGTCCTCCCTCCCTCTTCCTTTTCTTCAGCCCTCCTTCTTCCCTCCCTCCTCAAAGCTGGAGTCAGTCAACCAGCGGCACAGTCCTGCTGGAAGAGTGACGTGAAGTAGTTTTCCATCTGGGGTTTAACAGAATTCCAAAAACTCAATGACTTCATTCAGGCTAGACACAAATGAGTAGAGAGAGAGGAAGGGGACAGAGTTGGACAGAACAGCAACTGTGTGACGTGCCGCCCATGGTCAGTGTTTGTGCCGGGAAGCAGACAGAGAGAGAGAGAGAGAGAATGTGAGGTGGAATGAGTGACAAAGTAGCCTGGGGCCATGAAAGAGTGACACTGGGAAACAAAGTAAGCGTGCAAGAGCGTCAGGACCCAGCAGTGGCCGGCAAGTCCAGCTAATCTTCTGTGGATGAGTGTCTTATGAGGAATACTTCAGCATGACTGCTTCTCTAGGTATGCTGGAAAAGATTTTATTTTGACCCAACTTTTTGAGTCTTGCTTGCATTTTTGTGTGAGCATTTGCCTGTGTGTTTGTATGCTAATACCTCAGCCATTTGCTGTAGCCATCTCTGGCAGACCTGAATTGTCTCCTTGTCAGCATGAAGTCTATGTGAACATCCCCCTCACTGTAGAGAAGACTTTCTCTTCTCTTCTCTTCTCTTCTCTTCTCTTCTCTTCTCTTCTCTTCTCTTCTCTACACTGCAAATCATTTTTAATCACTATTAATCAGTCTTGATTTTCAGGAAAAAAAACATGTAAATATCCTCATTATGGAAAAGTTTTCAGAGAAACTATCTTAATTATGCACAAGTTGTCTCTTGTTTTATCATATATTATTAAATTAAGTGTAATGAATTAAATTGAATTTAAATGGAGTTTATGTGAAGCATAAATGAAATAAATCTGCCAATATTGATACCTGGGAAAAAATAACAAAAAATAACCAGTAAAATTACCCAACAAGCCCAACATTTTGGTTTTGAAAAATAACCCAGCATTTTTTAGAGTTGGTCATATCAAAATGCATAACACATTTTATTTTATTTTATTTTAAACATTTTATGATTTCGATTTAGAAAAATAACCCAGCATTTTATTTATGTATATATATATATATATATATATATATATATATATATATATATATATATATATATATATATATATATAATATAATATAATATAATATAATATAATATAATATAGGATTATAGGATGAATATATATATGCATTAGTATATGCATTATTTTTACCCACCATATATATATATATATATATATATATATATTTAAAATATAGGATTATAAGATGAATATATGCATTAGTATATGCATTATTTTTACCCACCAAACTGAGATGGCAAAAAAAAAAAAGGCGAGTGGTTTTCATTTGAAGAGGACGGTTTATGTGTATAGGCTATGTGTGTGTGTTTGTCTTTCTGTGTGTGTATGGTAGCTTTGTGCTCTTTTGGCTTGTTTATATGTGAGTGTTTCCTGTTTCAGCTGACTCTTAGACTTGGACACTGTGTCTTAAGACCTTAATTAGTTATTTGCATTGCAATAATTTTACTGATAAAGACAAACACATTTAAAGCCCCAATATTTGTGCTTAGACTGCCCTATATTTTGTTGGTTCTGTCAGTGTTTGGCATTCCTCATGTGCTTTCTCACAAACAGCAGAGAACCTCTTTACCAGTGGGGTATTTTGTGAAAAACATCTTGCTTTTACTCTTTTCTAGAACTCATTTACACTTGACTTGTCTTGTAATTCCCCTCAGATTGGTGATTTAGGCTTTGGCACTTTCTCGTCTGGCCTGGTAGATTTATCTAGCAACCATGGGAGGTACTAAAACAAAGAGAGATGGATGTGGTGCTCTTGTCGTGAGTGGATGTGTGTAGTAGAGAGCACTTTGATGGAGGCAGAGTGGAGACAGTGGACACTATTCTTCTCTGTCTCTGGACAAAAGACAGTTTTGTGTGGGCCTGTGTCCAAATGAATGTGGACGAGGAAAGAATGTGTTATATAATCAGGGCAGTTTGAACTGAAATTCATTTAATATGAGCTTGAGAATGAAAAGCATGCAACTAAATTATCCAAAGCAAACAATTTAGGTTGTTTATTACTGTTCTTTTACCAGGATGTGACAGAATTTGACAAAGAATAGGAACAGAGGCTTACGATAGCAACACTGAATGGAGCAACAAAACATTTCAAATACTGTATTGGTAAATTGTGCTTATGTTACAAAAAATACAAATGTGATTAGAAAAAAGTTATTAAAAATGGTGAAAAAACCTAAAAGAAATAAAAGTCAGTCATAGCATCAACAAGTTTACACATTACCCATTACATAATTAAATAAAAATGTAAAAAAACAGCATCTAAAATAATAATTACAATAATTAACTAAATAATTACATTTATAAAACTAATAACATTTAAAAATATATTTAATATTTATAGTAAATCTTTTTTCTTTGAATAATATTATAAAATAAACTTATAAAATGAATAAAGCACCTAATATCAAATACTTTTCCTTAAATAATTACATTATAAAATAATACAATTTAAAAAAAATTAAACATCTAATGTGAAGTACTCTTTTCCCTTATTAATGACATAATTCCCTTAATAATTATAAAAAGACTTAAATTTATAGAAGTAATACTGCATATATATATATATATAATACTTTACTATTATTATTATAAAATTAATAATATTAAATAATTTACTATTAAATACATTATCTGATATTAAACTTTTTAATGTATATTTTATAGTGCTGTTAAACGATTAATCGCGAATAATTGCATCCAAAATAAAAGTTTGTGTTTACATAATGTGTGTGTACTGTATGTACACTGTATGTAATGTATTTATTAATATTTATGTTTATATAAATGCACACATATACATTAAGAAATATTTACATGTATACATGTATACACGCATATATAAATATAAATATAAATATAAATATAAATATAAATATATAAAAATACATGACTGAATAAATATACACCGTACACACACATATATTATATAGAAACACAAACTTTTATTTTGGATGCGATTAATCGTTTGACAGCACTAACATTTTGAAATAATAACAATCTTTTTAAAAATTAACATGCATATAAAATTTATCCTAAATTCGTCAGCAGCAGTAGCCTAGTGGTTAGCGACCCGAGTTCGAATCCCGTCTCGAGGTCCTTTGCCGATCATGCCCCCCACTCTCTTCCCAATTATTTCCTGTTTGCTCTCCACTGTCCTCTCCAAATAAAGACACAAAAAGCCCCTAAATATAACTTTAAAATAAATAAATAAATAAATAATTTATCCTAAATACATGATTTTGGAAAAGAAAGTATTAATTGCATGTCCAAAGCATATTATTGTCAAATAATGTGATTTATGTTAAATTTAGGATTTTAGTTCAGCAGATCAATTGAATACTTTTCTTGTCAGATTCAGTTTTGGTTCCTTTATTGTGAGTCACAAATGAATGACTTAGTTCAATCCATCAGTTTGATTGATTGATTGATGTGTGTACAATATATTACCATATTAAGACCACAAACACACTGAAATACTCCTTCGCTATTTTAGATTGCTGAATACCTATGCAGTGAATACTGCAGAATAATCTGCAGAATTGATTATTCTGCAGAATACCTAAGTGTTATTTTTGGTCTGCATGTTTTGTTCGGTGTTAAGGATAACTGGACAGGTTGTGCAGAACGTCTAGTGGGCGAATCTTTGATACAGCAAAGAAATCATGTGCATGTGGTGCTGAGGACATCTGAAGTCTGAGAGAAAGCCCAGGTGTCACAGTTAAAACTCAAACAAGAGCTAAGTCTTATTGCAGACATATTTTAGACCATGTATCATAGCACTGAAGTAATGCCCTTGACTGGAAAGTACTTAATTCTCTATTTATTTTCCCTCCACACATTCTCTATCCAGCTCAGCTTTGCAGCTTTGATCACAACAGCTGGACGTTTTTCAGCTTGGCTCACTGCGTGTGTGTGCGTGCATTCCTCGTTTGAATGGCGAGTTTGTTAAGTCCGTAAAACTGAAGTCGTCCTTTGTCTCACTGGCATGCGGGAGATTTAATCCTGAAAGACCTGGTCTGAGCAGACATACACACAAACACGCTTACACACACTTTTATCGCCCTTCTCTTTCATTTGCCAGCCAAATTCCCAACTCTGTCAGAGGATCATATGATATGCTAATATTGCTGAGGCTTTCAGCATGAAACGGTCTGATACTCAAACATATATGCCTGTCTTTTTTCCCTCTTACACTCTTTTCAGTGTTATTTTAGTATCATTGTTAATATTAATATTCGATTTTATTTTTATATTTTCTGTTTTCATTTTACTTTGAAAGTTTTAGTAATTTTGTTATTTATTTTTGTCTTTTTGTAATGTCTAGTTTTTTCGGTTTATTTAGTTTATATTCAAATATATAAATAAAAGAATGTTTAATATTAAATGATGTATTGCTTTTAATATTCAATTATTATTTAAAATAATATTATTAATTTTATAATGTAATTAGATAAAGTAATAAACATTAGATGTTTAATTTTTTAATATGTATTATTTTTATAATGTATTTAAGGGAATTATTTTTATATTTTCTGTTTTTATGTCAAGTTTTTGTAATTTTGTTGTGTTTTTGTCTTTTTTAATATTTTGTCTAATTTAATGTTAAGTTTTACTTTATTTTGGTTTTAGTTATTAAACTTAATTTAAAATAAAATAAATAAAAATATTATAAAAATAAGTGTATTTTATTTCAAGTAATGAACATGTTTTTATCATTTGACTTTTAGTTAACATTGATAACCTGATGCTATTTAAAAAATAAATTTGTCATATTGAACTGCAAAAAAAAAAGCTAAAAGATTATTAAAATGGTTAAAAACAGTTAAATGGTGACCAGTTATCAAGTATTAAACAGCTCCCTTAAATAACTGAATAAAACATGTATTAAAAATGCTGAAACATCTAATACTAAATACTTTGCCTTAAATAATTCTATTAAAAATATATAAAAAAATAATACAGCATCTAATATTACTCGTGCTTTCTTTGTGTAAGTGAGGTCATTGTGTGATGGCATGTCGTGCCCTCTCCTTTTATCCCAGAGTGCCGAGCTGGTCTTCGAACTTGAGTTTTGAAAGCTTGAATAGCTAAAAGCATCTGCATTCACGTAAATTTAGGTATTTTTAAGCCATAATTTATAAGTTATCTTTTCAACCCAAAACTTGGAGGTCAGATGTCTTAAATTCAGTGCTGCGTAGTAAATGTTAGACCCGTCCGACCCTCAGGCCTCTTTCTTCTTTCTGTAAGGGTCAACCAGATCTTCTCTTGTCTTCTCTTTGAAGGGCCAGTATAGTTCAACAGATCATTGACCTCTTGGCCCACCGGATGGTGCAATCCTCATGTGACCCTGACATCTGTTGATGTCGTCAGTTTCGGCAGAATCATGCCTTTTTGCTTCATTTTCATCCATTTTCTGTTCCCCATTGAACTTTCATGCAAGTCCAGGCTGGTTTATGCTGATCTTGCAGGTTGACCAGTGTAGATATGGTTTTCAGTGGGAAAAGTTATCTAGGAGGCTCCAGGTGAACATGAATAATAAGGGAAGCCTTGCTGGTTAAGCTAGTTCTGAAGCCTGGTGGGACACCAGCAAACCAGCATCCCAAACTGACCACCTGCATCCAAAACACAACATGTGCTGGTGACCAGCTGTGCTGCTGTTTTGATCAGAGAGAGAGAGAGAGAAGCGGACCAGATGAATCTCTGGGAAGCAATTTTGGGATTCCTGTGTCTTGGGAATGAGTTTCAGGGTTTTCTGGGTGGGTCACGATGTCTATTTTGGGAACACTTTAGAGTCTTCTGCCTCCAGATGTTGTTTGTGTATTTGTTTGTTTTTATGTATTCTTGGTTACATTTTCAAACACAACATCTCCATGACAACCCTATCATATGATGTGGTTATGGATGCGGTCATGGCTGAAGGAGAAGCTATCATGATGCTTCAGTGTATGTTTGATTGGTGAATATCTGTTGAAAGAGAACATTCATGGGGAATCCAGCAAAAAAGTCTGTAGCTAATCGCATTTTGTGTAATTATGGAATGACGTTTACTTTGGGACTATTGGTTAAAAGTAAAAAACATCAGCCCTGCTTCTCTGTTATGGACTTCAAATTTTGCATGTGAGTCCCTTTCCTCATGCCATATGCTGAATCTAGTAATTTATCCGAGAGAAATGGGCAAAAAATATGAATAATGTTGAGCATCAATATTATAGATGAAAGTCGACTACACAAGATGCTCTATTTCATCTGCTTCTTTACAGTCGCTTCATTATGCTTCTGCTAACTTCTGCTTGAAGCTATATTCTTTTTTGTTGATCATATTTAATTACAGGTAAGGTCAAAGAGGATTTACCACAAAATTAATTTGATTATATCCAGCCAGTTTCCAGACAGAAAGGGTGGGAGAGGGAGACAAACAGAGAGAAATTCCTCCAGGGTCCCTACCCCTGTGGTTTGTTATGTGCACAATCTGAAGAATGCGTGTGTATGGGCTTCTGCCAAACCCACAAGCCCAACTCCCATACAATGGTCTATCCAATAATACCACTTGATTTATTACCTGGATTTGGCAACTAGTAGCAGGTTGCACAGTGCAGGTCTTCAAATATTTTGTGGGCGTGGAATAAGACATTGCTCATACTGAATGGAATCTTCCCGAAGAAACCAGGTTAAGGTGTGTGTGTGTGTGTGTGTGTGTGTACCTGGGGACAAAATGTCCCCATAAAAATGGCAGCATCCAAAATCAGTTTCATTCCCATGAGGAAAACAACTTATAAATCATACCAAGTGATGTTTTTTGAAAGTGCAGAACGTTTTCTGTGATGGGTAGGTTTAGGGTTAGAATATACATTTTTTGTATAAAAATTGTCTGTGGAAAGTCCTCATAAAATGTGTGTTCATGTCTTAAAATTCATGTCTTTGTTTGTTTTCTTAGAGTCACGAGGATACGTGGACAACATGACGCACACATCTATGTCATCCGACGGAGAGCTCTTCCATTCTGATGTCACTGGAAGTCCCGCCTCCTGTCAGAGGATGTTTGGATCCATGCACTCTATCTCCACCCCCAGTCCATTGGTCAACACAGACAGGTACTAACTGACTGTCAAAAACAACAACCAATTGGGATGCATTGCATATCGGTTCAATATTTGCATTTAATTGTGCGTATTAATTTCCCCAATTTCACATTTAGATTACTCACTGAAACATACTCAACTCACATTTTAAAATGCTAAAAATGTATTAATGCTCTTAAATGTAATCTTAAGCCATCTCAAAATGAATATCCGTTTTTCATACTGTAGATTATAATGGTGTGATGATAGTGGACTCACAAACGCGTGCACACACACACACACACGCACCAGAGGCGTTTGTGAGTACACTACCATCACACCATTATAATCTACAGTATGAAAAACGGATACTCAGTTGAGAATGAATGGGAAGGCATTAATGAGAAAGCTAATTGAAAAGTAAGTAAACAACTCAGCCAATCACCGCTTTGTCATGTCAAAATTAAACTTAAAATGGCCTGAAAACATGATGACTCTGGGGTTTTTAGTGAGGAATCAGCTTGGTGAAATTTAAGTTCATCTTCATGTCTGTGACTGAGACCAGCGTGTGCAAGCTTGATGACTGATGAAAATATGATGGCTATTAAAAAGAAAAGCTGAACTCTAGTTCACAAATAATATATATTGTTTAAATTGTTACTGCCTTTAGTTATTATTTTGGAATAAATGTAAAAATGGGTAAATCACTAACTTGATTTACTGAAATTTATACTTGACTGGAAATAATATACAGTATATACTATACTTAAATGGAAAAAGTCCATAGTGTAAAAATCCAAAATAGAATTGTATTTGGTCTCTCTTTTTTATGTAATGTTTATTTATCCAGGATAATTAAGTGTAACGGACATACATTTTACATTTGATATACAGTATATTAAAAAAGTGAGGACTTTGCCTCCTCATTTTAAAACACAACCGCACACACACTTGGCTTATTAGTATCAGTCAGAATTTTATTATTACTACATTCCTAACAGCCAAATCAAAACATCTCTCACACAATCAAAGTAAATTCTGGCATTTCAGTAACAACGGGCTGCATGTGTGGTCTATTGTTTATCTAGCTTATACTTAACAATGTATAAACACACGGTGGGGTGTGTTTGTCTATGTACATGATATGTAAGAGATAACTCTTCTGTGGTCTCTTCTCCCTGCAGCCCCACTCCAGCTCATTCCTGGTTAGAGGGTGGATCCAGCACCCCGTTGAGTCACTACACCCCCCAGCCCTCCCCACCCCTCACCCTCTCGGCACCCAACTCCCACAGCTCCCCTCGAGGAGCTCCCCGAAGCCTTTCCTCCTCTCTGGATGTAGGGGGACTGGAGAGCAGCCTGCTGGAGGCGGTGGAGGGTCTTGAGGCTCTGGGTCTGGATGTGGCTCAACCTCCCCTTCTGCCCCAGAAGAGACGAGGCACGGAGAGCTCAGAGACAGTGTTGAGTTTCCCGCTCAGCAGGAGTGCAACCAGCACATCCTATGCCAGTCACAACACCTCACCTACCAGATCGACTCCGAGTCCAGGTGAGTAGCGGACCTGTCTGTAAGTGCACACACAGACAGATTCACCTTTAAATATATAATGTGATATTATTCTTATTTGCAGATTTCATGGCCAGTAAACCGGAAAATGTGAAGTTTGTTCAGGATACATCAAAGTTCTGGTACAAGCCAGATATCTCGAGAGAGCAAGGTAACAATATTAGATCATCAGTAGGCCTTAGTTGAAGGTTGAAGTCATGTTAAATATGAGATGAACAAAGTGAGACTGTAAGGGATATGCATTACCGTTCAAAAGTTTAGGCTTTTTAAATGTGCTTGAAAGAAGTCTCTTATCTTGTTCCAAACCCATTAGACTTTTGTTCGTCTTCGGAACACAAATGAAGATCTTTTTGATGAAATCTGAGATCTTTCTGTCCCTCTATAGACAGATAACAACTGACACTTTGACACTTCAAAAAGTTCTTAAAGAGATTGTAAAACTAATCCATATGAATTGAGTGGTTTAAAATTTCTGAAGAGACTCGATCGCTTTACATGATGAACAGATTGAATTTAGTCTTTTATTCACATATAAACATTGATCAGCGAAGATAAACAGAAGCTCAACTGAACCTCTTCCTGAAGCTCAAACGTGCTCTATAACACGAGAATGAACCCCATTGGTTTGTGAAGCAAACATGCTTGAGCTTCCGTTTACCACACCTAAAGTGTGAGTTGATCAATGTTCATATGTGAATAAAAGGCAAAATTCAATCTGTTCATCATGTAAAGTAATCGAGTCTCTTCAGAAAATCTGGACTAAACCGCTCAAATCATATGGATTAGTTTTATGCTCTCTTTATGATCTTTTTGAAGTGTCAAAGTGTCAGTTGTGTATCTGTCTATGGAGGGACAGAAAGATCTCAGATTTCATCAAAAAGATCTTCATTTGTGTTCCGAAGACGAAAGAAAGTCTTATGGG
This sequence comes from Zacco platypus, assembly GCA_038088235.1. Lineage (NCBI taxonomy): Eukaryota > Metazoa > Chordata > Actinopteri > Cypriniformes > Xenocyprididae > Zacco > Zacco platypus. The sequence goes on from CM076072.1 coordinate 7,231,903, forward strand.
TGTGGAATGACATGAGGATGAGTAATTTAGGGTGAAACAACCCTTTAAGGTCATAGATCACTTTAGTTGACCACTGAAAATTTGTGGAAAGACGATTTTCAATCATTGCTTGTTGAATGTTATGAACACTGAAGTTTATTGCGATGATATATTGGACAGAAGTTACTTCTGTCACCTCACAGCCTTGTTTTTGCTTGCTAATTTTTTAAGCAGACTGAAAGTCTGGCAGCTGTTTTCAGTCATATCTAGTGAATCAATTGGTTCAGATGGTAATAAAATCAATAAAACATTCGCCGATTAATTTGACACTCTGCACAGATGCCTATGCCGCATTTAGTTTTTGTATCTTTTTGTAGGAACATTATAAATGATATTATTGATTTGACAATTATATATATTTTTTGACAATTTTGTAAAACAATATAATATTTTGTCAAATGCTGCTTATCACAGTGTCTTCTGTGAAAGAATTGACGTTTTCTGTTTATTGGTATTATATAATGTAATTGATTATTCTTTAAGTATCTTAAAGTGGATCTCAAAGTAGCTTCCACCATCACAGTATACCCTGGTTTATAAGCGTTACATCCTCTTTGCTTTTAAAATGACTGCATAACGCATCTGTATGTTTATTTTATTTTTTGCTGTAGCTATTGGCATTCTCAAGGATAAAGAGCCGGGTTCCTTCATCATCCGAGACAGTCACTCATTCAGAGGAGCTTACGGATTGGCCATGAAGGTGGCCACGCCCCCACCCTCCGTTCTACAACAAAGCAGGAAAAGTAAGAAGAATGCTGTATATTACTTTTTATAAGAACTCGAGCTGAACGATGAAGCAAACACACAACCTGCCCATAAACTATACGAGTCTTGAAAACATACTTTATCTGACTTAACAAGTACTTGGTGTGGAACATATCAAAATCATTTGAATCAAAACAATTTCCACTCCCTTTTGCAATGACATATCTTCATTTTTTTTTGAGCGGGAGAACTTGTCACTCACATGACATCACAGTAATAGCAAACCACAACCATCCAATGATCCAATCTATTCCCGATTGAGTAAATCAATTTCCGCCCTACTTAAAAAGTATGAATTCCTTTCCAATATTTCAATAGCAGCGAATTAGAATGAAGGATCATGTGACACTGACGACTGGAATAATGATGCTGAAAATTCAGCTTTGCCATATATATCACAATAGGGAAGAAAAGACTATCGCAACTTCTGTTTCATGCCAACTTTAAACACTGTGTAAAACAGGTACATAAGAACTATCCATAGATTTTGAATGTGCAGGGCAACTCCTTGAATGAACTGCTGTGACATATTTGATGGACTTTAAGACCCCGAAGAGCTGGACATCCCAACACTATTGTGTGAGGAGCAGCTGAATGAGTGTGAACACAGCTGGAGCGTTCATATCCAGAGCCCCTCCGTAAACACAGTGTGTCTCTCAATCACAGGAAGGAAAGGAGACACACACACACACACACACACACTGTCCGTCTCCATCTGATTCATACTTCTACAAGGGGTTTCATAAATTATAATGCTGTTTTTGTAGCTATGATTTATTTTCTGTATCATGAGAAATTGCATTTTGAGATAAGAGTTAATTTTATCATACAAACAAATATCTCAAAGTCTGTCCCCAACATCAGTTACGCCTATTTGGTCTTCAGAAACTTAGCCCGCCCAGTCAGAATGAGGTATTAAGGAGGAAGTAGGATACATACTGTTGTTTCTAAACATCAGAAGAACTCATGATTAGAGTAAAATGCAGGAAAGTCTGTTCTTGTGCTGTTGCTGCTGCTCTGCAGATCATTTCAGAGCTACTTTCTCAGTTTGCATGACACCTTTCAGTACATTTCCTCTTGCCAGTGCATATATGCTATTGCTTTGATAATTAAAAATAATTGTACATAAAGTCATTTCCTGTTTTTCACAGTGGGTGATCTGACCAATGAGCTTGTGCGGCATTTCCTGATCGAGTGCACACCGAAAGGTGTGCGGTTAAAAGGCTGCCCCAATGAACCCTACTTTGGTAAGTGTCTGATGATGTTAATGAGGACATGAGTGCTGCTAGTTAAAGCCTCATCATTTGCATGGTCAAGTTCTCCCTCTAGTGGCTGTAATCATTTTCTTTTCACTCATTTGGGGTCAGTAGGGTTTTTTTTTAAAAAGAAATGAATAGACATTGAATACTTTTATATTATTACAAAAGTTTTCTATTTCAAATAATTGCTGTTCTTGTGAACTGTCAATTCTTTAAAAAAATGTATCACAGTTTCCACAAAAAAATATTACGCAGCACAACTCATTTCAACATTTATGAAAATTAAAAACATTTTTTGAGCAGCAAATCCGCATGTTTGAATGATTTCTGAAGGGTCATGTGACTCTGAAGACTGGAGTAATGATGCTGAAAGTTCAGCTTTGATCACAGGAATAAATTACATTTTAAAATATATTAAAATAAAAAAACATTCTTATTGTAATAATATTTCACAATGTACTGTAGCATAACAGACTTCTTTGAAAAGCATTTGAAAACTTTTGACTCCAAACTGACCCAAAACATTTGAACAGTAGTGGATATGTTTTTAAATGAGCAAAATTGCATCAACCATGCATTCTTGAAAATACATGCATTTATGGAAAATATTATGGTAAAACATTTAGCTAAACTAATTAAAAATGTTTTACTCTTCCTGTATGTACAGGAAGTCTCACAGCTTTGGTGTGTCAACATTCCATCACACCCTTGGCTTTACCCTGCAGACTCATCATCCCAAGCAGAGGTACGTAATGTTATTTATGGAGGCTTGTTTCCGCCACTGTATAAAAAAAATAAAATGTAATTGTGACTTTTTATCTCACAATTCTGACATTTATTCTTCACAATAGCTGTGAAATTATAAAGTCGCAATTATGTGTTATAAGAGTGAGATAAACTCCCAATTGACCCTTTCCAAAGACCCGCCCCCTTTAGTTACTGTTGCTTTGTCCGACAAGCCATGCGCTCTCACGCCACACATCATGTTCTCACGCAGTGAAAAATACATCCCAGAGCAAAGAGGACACTGACAACGCGTCAACAGACATATGAAACATATTCATTTTTAATGTATCATGATTTTTTTAAGAAGTTTAAACAATAAATATCGTATAGCGGCTTTTTAATCTGTCGTGACAGGTCGCTGTAGCTCCTTTAATCGGCTCGTGAATCGATCATCTCTTCATACTAGTTTATTTATAGCATCAAATAAACATGAATGAACATCAGAAGGAATGTTGTTTCAAGCGCGGAAAGACGTGAGTACACACAATTTTTTAAGTTCAAAGTTCACCAACGTTATTCTACTAACTCCCCTGACTGCTTTGTCAGACAAAATCGCGGATTCAGGGTTATGATTGGTCAGATCGCCTGTCAATCAAACTGTTCTGCAACAATTCTGTTGTTTTTTTCTCATAATTGCGAGTTATAAAATCAGAATGGTGAGACAAACTTGCTGTTCTGAGAAAAAAGTAAATTTTTTCCCTCAGAATTGGACATTCTAAAACTAGAAGTTGCGAGAAAAAAGACGCAACTGGGTGTTATAAGCTCGCAATTCTGACTGTTTTTCTTATAATTATGAGTTATAAAGTCAGAATTGAGGTGACTCGCAGTTACGTTTTTCCTCAGAATTAGACGTTTTATAACTGCATATTGCGAAAAAAGTCAGATTTGCGATATAAGTTCGCAACTATGAGAAAAAAGTCAGAATTGTGAGATATAAACTTGCAATTGCAAGAAAAAAGTCAAAATTGTGAGATATGAACTTTTTATTTGTGAGAAAAAAGTCAGAATTTCGAGATATAAAGTCCCAATTACCTTTATTTTATATTCAGTGGCGGAAACAAGCTTTCATAGTTATTAGTGTGTGTCTGCTTTTTTTTTTTTATTAAAAGTCTTTCTGTATTAACTGGATACTTCTTTTAGACCCTCTAGAAGAGTTAAATGAATCTCCAGCACAAACATCTACAAACTCTGCAGCAGAGCTACTTAAACAGGGAGCAGGTAATTGAATATTTGTGTGCGTGTTGAATTTCATCAGCGGTTATTGTATAGGAAATGTGTTTGATGTGCTAATGCGTATGTGTGTTTTTCAGCGTGTAACGTGTGGTTCCTGGGCAGCGTGGACCTGGAGTCTCTGACAGGAGTTCAGGGTGTTCAGAAGGCCACCACTGTGATTTTCAGTATGGATCCACCACCCATATCCACTGTCGTTCACTTTAAAGTGTCTGCACAGGGAATCACCCTCACAGACAACCAGAGGAAGTGAGTCTCTCTCTTTAGGTTTCTGTTTCTTAAGTTAAATATTCCCATATTTCATGGTCAGGTGGGTTTTTAGGGGCAAGTGATAATGTTGATAAAAACTGTTAGTGACATTTACAGTTCTATGTTATTCAGAGATGATTGTAGGCAATGTTGTGTGAAATGTTTTGATCCATGTCTCAATAATCTGCTGTTTTGTGTATAATTTGTTTTTGTGATTTCCATCGTTTTTCTAAGATTTTTTTATAAGTTTTTGAAAGAAGTCTCTTCTGCTCACCAAAGCTACAATTATTTTGTTCAAAAATACAGTAAATCAACAAATATTACGATTTAAAATAGCTGTTTTCTAATTTAATATATTTTAAAATGTCATTTATTCTGTTATTTGACTGTGACGGCATAGCTGAATTTTCAGCATCATTCAGTGTCACATGATCCTTCAGAAAGAATTCTAATATGCTGATTTGCTGCTCAAGAAACATTTCTGATTATTATCAATGTTGAAAACAGTTGTACTGCTTAATAAAAGACAGTTTCCACAAAAATATTCTGAATAGAAAGTTCAAAAGAACAGCATTTATTTGAAATAGAAATATTTTTTAATATTAATTTTATATAATATAGTTCAGTTTTGATTAATTAAATGCATCCTGAATAAAAGTAATAATTTCTTTCTATATATATAGTTTTTATATTACTTTGTGTTTCCAGATTGTTCTTCAGAAGACACTATGCTGTCAACACAGTGATATTCTGTGCCCTTGATCCTCAGGACAGGAAGTACGTAACACACACACACACACACACGTTGGGTTTTCATGTTTTATGAGGATTTTCCATAGACACAATTATTTTTATATTGTACAGACTATATTCTATCCCCTAACTTTAAACCTACCCCTAAACATAAAGTTCACAGAAAACAGCATTTTTATGTTTTCAAAAACACCATTAGTATGATTTATAAAGCCAGCGGGAACAACACACCAAGCCGACGACGAACTAGTGGCGACAAAGCAGACGGCGGGGTTGGCACACGTCGGCAGCGTCTGGGTCCAAAGTTGCCCTGACACACCAAACCGAAGCTTGACACCCGCATATAAAGGAGATAACTGTAAATTTAAGCTGTTTGCATCATGGGGACAAAAAAAAGTCCCCCCATGTCAAAAATATCTGATATTACTATAAGGGGTGGGCAACATGACCAAAATCTTATGTCAGTTATATTAACTCTCAAGCTTACTGAAGACAAGTAAACAGTCAGTGATAAAATAAGAACAAAGAAATTAATTACAAGCAATAGGATAAAACTACAATAGAACAAAGACACAAGACCTACCTGACAAACAAGCACTAGAAATAATAAATACTACATAAATGGTATAAAGCAGTCAAATGTATATGATGACAGAAAACAGCAGGTTTGTTAGCTCCCGTCACTTTAAGACCCGATGCACGGATCCAATAGGCTGTTTACGTTCACTTAAGACATAAATGACCGTTTACAAGGTTACTAGCAAAGATGAGCATTTTGAAAGTATGCAAGTATGGGTGTTTAACCATTCAAGCCCGATTGACAGGCGATCTGACCAATCATAACCCTGAATCCGGCATTTTGTCTGACAAAGCAGTCAGGGGAGTTAGTAGATTAACGTTGGTGAACTTGAACTTGAAAAATTGTGTGTCCTCACGTCTTTCCGTGCTTGAAACAACATTCCTTCTGATGTTCATTCATGTTTATTTGATTCTATAAATGAACTAGTATGAAGAGATGATCGGTTCACGAGCCGCTTGAACTGAGGAGCTACAGCGATCTGTCACGACACATTAAAGAGCCACTGTACGCTATTTATTATTAAAACTTCTTTAATAAATCAGTCCAATATATCTATTGATAGGCAAATTTCTACCGGTTAATTGTGCCTACCGGTATATCGCCCTCCCTTAATTACTATCTTTGTGGGGACATGTGGTCCTCACAGCGTAGGGTTTACCAGGACCACACACATACAGTACTACACCTGTCATTATGAGGACATTCCATAGGTATAATTGTTTTTATACTGAGCTAACAATATTTTTTGTAACACTTAACTAAAGACAACCCTCACAGAAAACTTAATGCTTTTTTAGTAAAAAATGATAGTATGTTTATTTGGCAACTTGAATTAATTTAATATAATTCAACATTTAATTTTTTGTTGGGTTTTTGTGGAATGTTCTGACTCCTCTACTGATCTGTTCACAGATGGACACGAGATGGCTGCACAGCTGCAAAGTGAGTCAGTCTCAGTTATGAAGTAGTGATAGTTGTGTATTTGCATAAACATACTCCTTGTTCATGTGTTTACATTTATTCATTGATTTACGTGTGTGTGTGTGTGTGTGTGTGTGTATAATAGGATCTTTGGCTTTATTGCGAGGAAAAGCGGAAGCAGCACAGAGAATGTGTGTCACCTGTTTGCCGAACACGACCCCGAGCAGCCCGCCAGCGCCATCGTCAACTTTGTCTCGAAGGTGATGATAGGCTCTCAGAAGACCAAATAGGAGTTTGTTGCGAATGGGAACCGACTCCACATCCTCAACTTCAAATGTAGAAGACCAAAACATATTTACAGTTTCGCTGCAGCTGTGATCGGTTTTGCTTGCAGATGGTTTTGAGACAATGAAACATCATTATTGTATTGGATGAAACTTCTCCCTGTTATTTGGACAAAATAGGGGATCGCTAAACTTCACGGGGACCAGGAACAAATTTATAGGTGGACGATCCCCTTTCTCCCCCCTGATGACGGCTCTGAGGATGATTTCCACAGGACATCTTGAAATCCATACAGTACTGTTGCATCACATGACACATCCAGTAGGGGGCGCCACACTTCTTTGGCTCACTCTCGCACTGCCATAAACAGAGTCTGATCAAAGCAAAGTTGAAGGCCTAAGGAGAAAAATGACTAACAGTTATTTTATTATCGCTGCCTAGAAGACTTTTTGTGCCGTTTCTTTTGCAGTATTTTGGAGATCCTTGGTTTCGTTTGTAAATAATAATGATTCATTTGTGTCTGGGCACATCCACAAGATGCAGACCAAAGAGCATTTTGCATATCAATTTACAGAACTTTTTGATTTTATAAATATATATGTGTATACATTATCAAATACCACTTTAATGTTTTTATAGCTCAAAACATTCAGTGCATTGTTGTTTATCTGTGTATTTGTTTATAAGTGCCGAGCTAGCATTTTCAGTCAATGACAAGTGGTTTCCTTAAAAAGCATGTTGGCTTAACTTGTTTATATATTTGGAAAATATTTATCATATAACTCATATTCTGTGTATACTCATCTCTTACTCATCTATGTGGCATGAGTGTTAAAACGTCTTATTTGATAAATCACCTCATTTGAGGTAAGCAACATGACATTACTCATGTAAACTCAGTGCTTCTGGCATATTATTTTTCACTGATCAAGTGTGTAAATGCTTGATCAAAGAGGATTCTGGTTTAAAAGTTTCACTTGGAATTAATCTGAATCAGACATAAATGTGCATGTGCCATTACTTTCCTTACTTTAAGCTGCAAAGACTGTGCTTTCATTACAACAACTGTTCTGTACTTTTCTTGTACTGTCTAACTCTTTGGTTTATTTGTAAACTAATGTTTTATGGACTGTATACATGCACAGAATACAATAAAGATATTGTATGGTACTAAATTGAGACCATGTTTGTTATGAAAGGACATCTATCATTAGCTTCTGTCGACATGCTAGTTGGTTAGCACTAGTTGGTTAAGCTAGTTAGCAGCTTAAGACCACAAAAATGCCACTGCTAGTTACACTGATGTGTTTTCTTACCTTAATATGGCTGTAACAAACTTCAGGAGTTAGTGGTAGTTATCTTTGAAATGGCTGTGGTATTAAGTGTAATATTGTGATATTTTGTCGGTAGCTAGCTACAAACATGTTAGCTGCTCGCAAAATTGTGTATTATATAGTGGGAGCTTAACTTTGTGACCATTAAAAATATATATATGTTCTATCTAGTTATGAATGTGTGTGAATGAAATTCAGACATAGGCTACTACATTTGTCATATTGTCTTTGTCAAGTGACCTTGCTGTTGACAAAACCTTTTCCATGGCCTCGTGGGATAGTGAAGTGCCAATAGGACCTGAAGTAGTAGGTAATTAAAGGCATAGTTCACCCAAAAATGAAAATTCTGTCATCATTTACTCCCCCTCAAGTTGTTCCAAACCTGTATACATTTATTTATTCTGCTGTACACAAAGGAAGTTTGTAACCAAGCAGATCTTGCCCCCCATTGACTACCATAGTAATTTTTATCCTACTATGGTAGTCAATGTGGGGCGAGATCTGCTTGGTTACAAACATTCTACCAAATATCTTCCCATCAGAAGAAAGAAATTTATACAGGTTTGGAGTAAATGACAAAATCTTCATTTATGGTTGAACTATCCCTTTAATGTCTAATGTTTTATAAATACTATGAATTTGGACATAAGAGCTCACATACTGTTTTTCACCTGGTATATAATATGGAAGTAGGCATTCAGATATAAGGGTTAACAGTTTTGAGCTTTAACTTGTTCAGCTATATTTTTTTCAAACCATAGCTCTCGTTTATGCCAAGAATAAAAACTATAACCATATTAGTGTCCACACTAATGCACAATATTGTTCTGCAGTTCTGGTGTCTGCTGCTTTAAATGTTTAAGCTCTTTAAAGTCTGATGGTTTCTGATTGGATACCAATTTTATTTTTTATCATTTATCAGCTGGAAAAAATGTTCTGATTTCATTAATATTATTGCGCTCAGTCGTTATCATTATATTTGTGGTGTGGAATTCTCATAGAATTACTATGATTATTAAAACGTTATAGTTATTCAAAAGTAGCATTCTTACTAAATTAGTTTTTTTTTACAACAAAAACATAATTCTGATATAATTGATGTTTTGGAGGGTGCTTAATAGCATGAAATAATAGACTGACATGTTGTGTTGTCCTGTCATCTCAAGGAAGTTCTTATGCAGCATGATCAGTCACATGACATTTAGAAATGAGGTGATTGGCTCAAAAAAAGTCCTCATGAAGCAAAGGGGATAAGAATTACCAGGAAGGCACTATTTAAATTTCTTAAAGACACAGGGTTGATGAGCAGAATATGAAAACACCTTAAATGACATGATATTCCACACTCCTGTACAGCATGTGGCGGTATGCACCTTAAAGTTGTTTGCAATCGGACAATAACCACGAGAAGAAGAAGATGATCTCGGGGCACGTTCAAGCTCAAAACGGTGTGCAACGTTTTGGTACGGTTTCTGGGTTGCACGACACTGGAAACAGTGTGAAACGGTGTGCAACGGGGTTTGAGATACGTTTTCTCTTGTTTGGTGGGTGTGTCAAAAATGTCAGTCCAATCAGCATCAACGTGTATATAAACCATGTGGTATTAAAGAGACAGCTCGCACAATGGGTCCAAGTAAAGTCGTTTACAAATGTGTCCCGCTGCAGCTCGTTATACGCAACAATTGAAGATATTAGAAGACATGTTTGTTGTAAGAGTTTTATAGTAAAATATAGCATATCAACATAATGATGTAGTTTATATTTTTAGCTTCATTGCAAGGCAAGTTTATATAACAAATTCCATGCACAATGGTAATTAAGTGCTTTACATAAAAATGAGAAAGAAAATGCAAGGTATTAAAAAAGTAATAAATAAATAAATAAAATAATTTAAATTAGAATTTATTACCAGGAGATAAAAAAGATGTTGGATCACAATAATTAGGAACCACAGTTTCCACAAATCCCTTCACTCTTTTATTGTGGACGGCAAGAGCAGTGACTGTAACATCGAGCATATTTTTCAGCAGGTTTTTACCGATTTCATCAGGCTCCGAAAATTCTTCAAAAAGAACACAAAGAATGACCTTCTCAGCTGCCATATTTGCAACTCCTGCGTCATCAGAACAGGGTGTTCAAGGTACCGCTGCTTGTATAAATAAAATTTTGCAAAGTTTTGTCAGGGGTGAACGCAGCCCACGTTGTGTATTTCCAGGACTGTGTGCACCAGCCAAGCAACTGCCATTGAAATGAATGGGAATGCTAACGGCTAGCTTTTTTACGGATAGGCCTATGCTACGACTAACATAAACTGGTCGAAATTAGTTTGAAAAGTGATTCTGGACATTTCTTTCAGGTAGTTATCGTAGGACAAAAAAGCTTTAATATTACAACTTTGAACATTTCAAAGACATTGATTCAGCATAATGTGATCGACTGCAGGTGGCATGAGCTCACTATATTCTCTGGTAAGAGAGAGAGTATAATGGTTTGCTTATTCAGACTTGGTCGGATATAAAGATAGTGTCTCACTTGTTCAGATGTGATTACTGATTAAACAAACTGCCCTTTATACAGGCTCTGGGCTAGGGGGTGGAGGTGGAAATTAAACAAGAAAGAATGAGACACAAAGAAACAGAAAGAAAACGAGTTTTCTGAGTCAGCTAAGCTGAGCGCCCTCTTCTGGCCCACCTTCCCAAATACAACAAGCCCTGACAGTGTGTTCTCTCACTTTTCTGTTTCTTTAAACTTCTCACTATGGGCTTCAGTATGATTGAGAGGAATGCCAGTCATGCAACTCTCCAGACACACACACAATTCATCTCAACACCCCGCAGGTCTCCACATGTTTGCATAAACGCACACATTGGAAAAGAGTCACAGTCGGGAGAGTTTGATTAAGCGCTGTGAGTGTATTACGCATATCTCAAACAAAGACCTGAGTGTGTGTACGTCTGGAGAGCTGTGTGTGTCAGCCATTCCTCTTCATCAGACTCATGATCACTACTGTGAGCTCTGTTTTTTTTTTTTTTTGTGTGTGTGTGTGTATGTTTAGTTTTGCATGTTTTCGCTTGCCGTCAAGTTCCAACATTACACTGGGAGTGTGAGCTTTGCCCATAAAGGCACATTGTGAAGGGCGGCTGTGTCATAAGTGTGGCCCTGGGGTGGTATTTTCTGTATGGATACAGACTTTGACCCTGAGCTTAATTATTTGTGGGTTGGGGGTGCAAGAGGTCACTGAAAATTTGTATTTGAAAGAAATGTGATAGACAGGGGTACGTGCAGTACGTGGTTGGGTGCAGAGTTTATTATAGTTAAACTAGAATAAAAACAAAAAACAAAACTGGTACTTGAAATAAAATTAAAAAAAAAAAATCTGTTTTATTTTTGCTGGTTGCCAATCTCATTAGCATCTCTGTTTTATTTAGTTTAATCTGATGTACTAAAACAACTAAAAGTGTTTTCAGTAATAATTTTTACTAATAATATTAAGTGAAATAAAAATATGTGTATATATATATAGGGCTGGTTAAAAAAAATATCGATTTCTCGATTTTAATCGATTCTCATTTTTACGAACTGATATCGATTCTTAAATCCAAAGAATCGATTAGTCTATCCTGTTTTCGGTTGATGAATGAACAGAGCATAGAGCGCCTCCCATCCAATTAATCGCAATGATCTGTGCTTTAGTTTTGATATGAAGCAAAGTCTCAGATTTCAAATGACGCCTATATTCTTATTATGAGATTCAAAAAAAAAAAAAAAAAAAAAAAAAACGTTTTGGCGCTGTTTAAAGTCACGTGACAGATCGCTGTATCGCCTCAGTTCAAGAGAAGCGGCGGCAGGGAGCGCAGGTCATCTGATCCGCTCCCCCGCTTTAATACCAGTTACGGCGCGAAATGAACACGAATAAACATCTGAAGGTATGTTAAAAGATACAGTACAACTTACTGAAATCTGCAACATATCACATGTAATCACTTAACTGGTGTTTCAACCGCGGAAAGACGTTAATAACAGCTTGTAAACAATATGTCACGTAACGTCACATTTACCTCAGAAAAACCATATTCAGTGACCATAATCTCTTTAGTCAGCTAGAAAAATGAGCTCTAGAGAGCAGAATTCAGATAAATATATGCACTGTTATGTATTCATTATCATTTTTAATGTTCTTCAATATTTAATGCATGTTTGAATAAATCAGTTATGACAGCCACGAATTAAATGTTTATATTTTTTAAAAAACGAATTGGTGTAGAAATATGATTATGTAATTCTAAACTTCATTCTATTATAAAAAACATCAATGAGTGTAATTTTAGTGTTTGTATATAAATAAGTTAATTCAAAATTTGCCATGTACTGTATCTGATATACATCCAAAATCATCGTTATCAAATCAAAATTGGATCGAATTGCAAGCATGTAAATCGAATCTTGAAAATTGTGTCAATACCCAGCCCTAATATATATATATATATATATATATATATATATATATACAGACACATATTTTTCAGTAAAAAAAAAAACAACAAAAAAAATAATAAAAATTAACACCAAAACTCTCAAAAATTAAAATGAAAAAGGAAATTCTAAAAATGAAAATGAATTTAAAAGCAATAATTAAAACTGATTGGGTGTTTGTGTTGCAGTTTGCAACATAGGCCTACATATACACATATATATATATATATATATATATATATATAAATAATATTCTAGGTATAAGGAAAAATATTAAAATAAAATTCTAGGTTTATATTTAATTTAATAAAATATGTACTTTTGTACTTTATGGTTACACCACATGACATATTTAGTCATTCAGTTGAAACTTTGCTAAAAAATGATATAAAGGTTTTTAAAATTCACGTGAAACCAGACATGAACATAAAAGGTTTATTTCTAAGTACTTACACATTTTTTCAAACTAGATATTTCCTTTATCATAGCCACTCTTTTTCCATAAAAGCAACACATAACCATCATCGCAATCATATGTGTGCGTACACAAACAGCCGAAAAGCCAAGACCTTGTTGTATACCTCCTTCCTGTGTGTTTGTGTGTGTGTGAGTGAAACAGATCTGGTGGGGTGGGGGGGTTGAAGGGATGACCTCATCAGGAAAGGAAACTTTCCCACAGTCTGTACACAAAGCCTGCTGTCAAAAGGTGAACTGAAAGAGAAAGAGAATAAATTTAACACACTGGATAAAAAAGGCCTAATCTCAATATACAACCTCTTTCTAAAAAAAAAGACATGTCAGCTCAAATATTTAGCAGCGAATAAATAGTGGCTCTCACTCATGTCAAATTTGTTCCAGAAAAGATTCTTGAGACGATGATGAGGTGCCATTTTGTCTTGTCTCATTGCCAAGCTCTTAACAGCCATCACAAGGGGATCATCGGTTTATCACGCAAGCAAATATTTTCTTAATGACTGTCAACGTACAATATATGACACATCTTTCTTAAACACTCTTGACATGTTTAATTCGGTGCTGGAACACATAAACGTGACTGGGCTTTCAGTCGTAGGCGGTGCTGATTAGCTGAGGCATGCTATATACATGCACGGGTGATCATTACAGATGGTGGCCAAGCGCACGAGTTATGTCTCTGCGACAGAACACTGGACTGATGATGTTTTGCTATTAAACTGCCGAGTGTTTTTGTCTGGCTTGCAGATTGCGGCGGTTTCTAAATTAACCAAATGAACGTCCTTCCTGGAAATGGTGTTTTATGCTTTTGCACTACACAACCCTCTCATGCAAAAGAGAGCCACATTCTTGGACCTCCTCTCTGATGGACCACAGATTGCAGAAAAACCATAAAAGTGTGTGAATGTTACCATATGAAATATGAAAATGCTCGATGACATGCTGGATGAGGGATTCTGATGTCTGGTAAAGTCAAATTTGGTGGCACTGGTACAACGGTGAGGACATCTGAAGAGAACACTGCAATGTCCAGTGGTTTAACTGCCTCAGTATTTGGGAATGAAACTTTTTGATTTTGTTTGAACCGCCTGTCAACCTTAAAAAATGTCCTTGCTAGTCCAGACTGGTTTACACTAGTTATATTTACATGCTCCCAAATAATCTGTTAGTAATCGGATTGATGTCTTGAGAAGCCTTCGTGTAAACACCGATTCGATAAAGCTCGATCCAACTGAATTTTTGGTGGGATTGAAGTGGCTGATGTAGACCTGCAATAATCTGATCAATAGGAAAAAAGTGTGTAACTGTTTATTTTCTCAGTAACATTCAAAAATACCTTGTACACATTTACATATGCTTTACTTCTTATGTGTATTTCTTTCAAACTGGTCAGTGGAGGAGATTGAATATTTTCTAAATAGCCTATTTGCTAAAAAAAAAAGCTCTTCTGGTGTATTTGTCAGCTTTCCTTTTAGACATGTCATCAAGGCAAAAACAATATTATGTTCAGAGTTGCAATGTCAAAATAAATAAAATATTTTATTTAAGTGGTAATAAATACTTGCATACATGCATACATACATACACACAATCTTCCATGCATCATACATGCATATATACATACAGACTTGCATTCATACTTAAATGCAAACATGCATACATACCTGCTTGCAGACATACATACAAGCATGCATACTGGCTTGCATATATATATACTTGCATGCATACATACGTACATACATACTTGCATGTATGCATACATACATGTTTGCATAAGTCGTTTGGATAAAACCATCTGCAAAATTTTTAAATTTAAATGCATACATGCATACATACATGCATGTGTGCATCTAAATTTGTAATTAGTTAGGAAAGTTTCAGTGTCAGCTATTCGTCATTCAGAGATTCATCATCCTCCCATGATGGGAGCTTAAGTAAACGGGCAACAGGCCAAAGATAAGTTTGCCCTTTTACTTGCACTTCTGTGGTGCGCATGTGATTATCTGCACCTGCCTATATATTCGTCACTTTGCCTATAGGCCACAAAGTTCGGGGCAACCGTGGATCAATTGTCATGACAATCTGATCATTGCTCAGATTGGCATTTTTCTTCTGCCATTATTGGTGGGGCTGTAGGCTAGGTAAGTAATGCCAGATGAAGTTAACCCAAAAGGGATCATCTAGAATTTGACTGTCACCAAAATTATCTCCCTAACTACCACTAGATGAGTATATTGCTTGTGGGAGTGACGCATTGCGATGACCCATTAGCAGTAGCCTTGAGTGACTGGGTCCGGGTCGGCAACATCTGATGAAATGTACTCGATTGGATTGGAGTTGATGTTTCCCTCAACTTCCTCTACCACTGTATGCAAGACTGGTTCAGTCATTGTTTGCAGATTGCCCACAGATCATATCTCTCACTCCCATGTCCTTAAACTGGAAAGCAATTTCCTGGCCTGCTAGGTGATATTTAAGTGGAACCTCTAACAGTGCAAAGGCTTCCTGGAGTTCAGTGGCTCCTCCCTTTTGAAGTTTGTGCCTCTATCTCATATGGCTTACCAAGACGTGACACAAACGTCTTAATGCCATCAGAAAGGCCTGTGTCCATGCTCTAAAAGAGATCAAGATGTATGAAATTCGTTGTAATACATTTCAATATTATGCCCCAGGGTTTCTCGGTGCGTCTGCACTGTTTAATAGTGAATGTTCCGAAGCAGCCTTTACCAGTGGACCAGAACGGTGGTTTGTATAGCCATAGGCGTGATGGGAGCAAGTCTGCCATATTTGGAATTGCTCTCCATTTTTGACACATTTCACAATTGTACTGGTGCTTCTTGATGGATTCTCTGCCATGCAAATTCCAGTACTTGTGTCTTATCTCATTCTAAGACCCTCTCTGGACCTGGATGCAGAAGATGGTTGTCATATTCTTTGATTAGAAGAATGGTAATCTGATGTTTAGGGTCTAGAATGATTGGATGCATAGTGCCTGGATCTAGGCCCGCAGCTCGATGGAGTCATCCCCCAACACGAATTAAACCAAGTGTTTTTAGCATACTTAGGGGAATGTGAAGCAAAACGACTCTGGACAGATATGGATTTACCTTTGGTCAGCGCATCCACCTCTTTTAGGAAGCTGTTACTCTTAACTTGTCTTAACAGGTGTAGTTCAGCTATTATAGAGTCTGCTGCAGTCATGATAGCAGCCACCCTGTGAAGGGACTGAGGAGTTACTTTCAACAGTTCATTCCAACACTTAATATTGTAGATGTTAGGTTGTGCTTGGCAAGACATGCATTACCACAGAATGATTGCTTTTTTAGCTCATCACTGTCATCAGGAGCTGCTAACTTAGGCAAGTATGGCCATGTGTTGGGATGTTGGAGAAGGAATGTTGGTCCTGGACTCTAGAGTTGAGGTTTGCTCAACTCTAGCAAAGTCTTCCCCCTAGTCAGGTCATCCGCTGGGGTATTGACATTGCCAATTTGACACCAGTCACATCCTGGATTTCAGCCTTTCAGCCTTTGTCCCGACAAAGGCTTTGTAGCAGCAGGAGTCTTATCTTAGCTAGCTCAGGACTGTTGTTGAATTGATCCAGAGAATCATATCACCTGAAGGAACAGAAAGCTTTTACTGAGCAACTTTGCCAGCTGCGCTCATGTGAGAACTGCACAAAACTCTAAGCAGGGCATTGAGCAAGGAGCCTCTCTGGACCTTGCCATCACAAAGGCTACATGAATCTGTTTCTGTTGATCTTGAGAGTGAATGTAAGCGCCCGACTGATATGCACATTCGGAGGCATCACAAAAAATATGGATGGCTCTCTGGGTGCCTTCTGTGTCAGCGCATGGTAGGATGTATGCTCTGGGTATTTCCACATGTGCAAACTGGCCAGTTCAGCCTCCCAGGCTAACAGGCTTTCAAGATTGTTGTTATCCCAACTGATCTTGAGTGTCCAGAGATCTTGAATCAGTATTTTCACTTTGGTGGTGAAGGGTATAAGATATCCAAATGGATCATATTGTGTAGCCAGAACTTTCTACACATTTCATAGCTTTAGATCGGAGTAGTCAAATTGGCAAAGTTGGTATCGAAGGTGGTGAGTGAGACAATTCCAATGAAGACCTAAAGCTGTCTCTTGTGGGTCTGAACTATGCTCAGAAAGCCACAGTTCAGTGCAGGCTGCTCTGACTTCAACTGCAAGGTGTCAGGATAAATGGTTAATTTGTAATGGCTGTCAGTAGAAAAATATGCCTTTTGTAATTAGATTCAAATTATTAACCAAATATTTTCTTTATTTTATCAAATTCAGGAAGTCAAATATGTACACTCAGATGAGTGAGCTTTGGCCCCCATGTTGATCTGGGCCTTTGGGTGTCAAGATACCCCGGGGCTTCTGCTTTGAAGTGAACAGTGCGCACAAGCACGTGCCCAATTTTCAGAACATTCCCTTCGCAGCACCCTGTCTCTCTTGAGACCGCGTGCTCAGCAATTTCTCCTCTACTTGCTCAGAAACAGGAGTGCCACTCGCTCGCTCTCACGTTCCCTTTCAGCTGTAGCCTACGTGCTTTAAAGCACATGCTCGATACACTTTTGTGATCTAATCCCTCAGTGTAGTCTGTTAATTGAAATACCCACATACACATTCACACAGAGACTTAATGAACCTGTATGTGGGTGATCACACTTACTTCTCAGCCAAAAAGAGGCCAACAGATTCATTTTCATGACGTCAGCATTTCTGCAATACACATAATGAGGGAATCCCTGTGTGTGTGTGTGAGTACACTACCATTGTGGCGTTTTTGTGTCTGTTAGGAGGGATTCTGATGCAGTGTGTCAAGGTATGGGATTTGAGTCATGTCAGTGTTGGTTGGATTAATGGCATTTAGCTCTGTTCCAAAACTGAGTTTCCTTGCTTGCTATTGCCAACATTGGGAGCAGCTGCCTTCTAAGGCAGCAACATACCTGAAATAGAATATAACTGACAGTTTTGAAACTCTTTACGTCGGAAGTTGCCTGCCTGTAACATAAACAGTTAGCGCTCCTCAAGTGATGAACGATAATAGAGGCTTTCGCAATGAATAGTTCTAGGAACTTCCACAAGGATAGTTCCCTGAGAACTAATTTCTCTCCTGCCCATGTTCCTGGTTGCATTCGCGTTGGTAATAGGAACTCTGAAGTGGCCAACAGCGGCGTCTTTAAGGACGGAGGATGCCGTGATTGGAGCTGTGTTTGTTGTGTGTCATGGATTTTGTGATAACGGAGATGGAATGTATGCATAATCTATGCGACTGAAAGAGCAAAAAGTGGGGCTAAGAGACAAAATCTCCTATGACAACTTTCAGTATTACTTATCATCGAGGTGGAGAAAAGAACACAACATTGCGGACTACAGGCAAATGCAGTTATCGCTTTTTCCATGTTCGTGGAGTAAATATTTTTACACGGCTTTTTAAAAATCCTTGACATGTGTTTGACCAATCAATGTACACTTACGTCACAGATAGTTCCTATAGTGCTGGTTTTAGACCCTACTCTGAATTTAGTTCCCCCAAAAGGAGTTCCTAGTTCCTGTGGTGAGAACACAGCAAAATCCGGGTCCTTCAGCCAAGCTCTAGGAGGTTGCTGGTTCCTCCGGTGCGAAAGCCCCTAATGAATGTAAACAACTTACAGAGCTCTTACTTGTACCGCCTGACTGCTGTAGATTCATTTCAGCGTTGATAGTGTTGACATAGAAACTTTTTTTTAGACTGGCTATAAGTAGTTTTATAAAGAATCACTCATATATTGTGGTCAGGTAGAGCTATGCATACATTTGACAAGTTCCTGCATATAAACTTGTAGGACGATTTATGTTATGTCACATTTTGGTCTGCCTATAATGGTTATTGCATTATTGGATTATCTTGGCAATAGAGTTAGAGCTAAATGGCTCTATAATCATTGTTTTGTCACTACTGATTTATAGTCGATGAAAATCTAATATCAACCTCAGCGTTGGTCCAACACTGGCCCTTGATCCAGAGCAGCTGTGAGTTCTGACCCAGATTCCAATGGCTTGTTGAGAGGAAGGAGCATAGAATCCAGCTAATCAGGCAGTGAAAGAGAGGATAGAGGGAGACTGAGGGAAAGAGAGAGTGAAAAATGAAGAGATCAGGAAGAAAGATACGAGAGAGCGAGAATAAGAGAGGAGGTGCATGAGAGACAAATGAGGTGCACTTATAAATACTGTATAAAGGTCGTTTGGGATAACTGCATTGTCACAGGCCAAAAGTGCTGTCGCCAAGGGCAACCACTCATTCCCACACACTTAAGTGGGGTCAAAACTGTCCCCTGGGATATCTAGAGATAAATAGAGAACAGAGAAAATCATAGCTTTGGATTACAAGAGCACTTGGTAATTTTAGTTTATGTTGCGTTGTTTGTGGAAGTTGTCTTTTACTTACTGACACCCAGTGGTGTGATTTTAACATCATGCAAAGGTTTTACGTTTTTTGGTGCCGTTGTAGAAATGTTTTATATTCATTTCTTCTGTTAACCAAAATGTCTCATAACAGAGATAGCGAGTAGTATTCAACAGTTCCCATGATCAAAAATGACAGTAAATTTTAATGTTATAAAAGATTTCTATTTTAAATAAATGCTATTCTTTTAAACTTTATATTAATCAGAATAAGTTTTCATAAAAATATTAAGCAGCACAACTGTTTTCAACATTGATAATAATCAGAAATGTTTAAGCAGCATATCATCATATTAGAATGATTTCTGAAGGATCATGTGACGCTGAAGACTGGAGTAATGATGCTGAAAATTCATCTTTGTTCACAGGAATAAATATTTTTAAACATATTACAATAGAAAACAGTTATTTTAAATTGTGGTATTGTGTATTTTATGATATAATATGATCAATTATAATGAGATACATATAGCAACTACATCTAAACACAATACAAAGGACACTGCAGGTACAAAATAGTATGCAAAATAATAAAATGCAAAAATACAACCCAGAAATAATACTTTGAGGTACTTTAAGATAAGTGTTCCTTGAATGTCATGGGTATCTCACAGAATAAGTAGTTTAGGTGCTGCAGTTGGATGATTGAGTTGATCTGGAACATATTTAGTTAGGATATTTCTGAGGTATGTAGAGGCAAAACCATAAAGACATTTAAAAATGAAGACGCAGCATTCAGTATGCACAGATGATTGAAGGAGGGCTGAATGTTTATGTATTGGTGTAAATGTGCTATAAATGCACAAGCAAAACTGATTTCTCTCAATAGGGGGCGAACCCGTGACCCCCGAGAGGTCAGGGGTCAGGACCCCCAAACAGGCCCACGAGAGTTTGCCTTTTAAAAGCAACCTCATCTCACTCGAAACCCCTTGGCTGGGGGCATTACATCATCCTTTTCCCATCATTATCAGGGGTGTAGAGAGACTGACTCTCTGTCTTTGTGCGCGCGGGGGTCAGTGGGTGAGAGATGGAGATGTCCAGGAACAGAAAGGGATAAAGAGATAGGATAGAAAAGTGGAACACAGAGATTCTATTTAAGTGACGAGAAACTGGTCTGTGCAGTCTGTGACCCAGTGCACACTCTCTCTCCCCAATACACACACACATACACACTCACACGCTCCATAGGAACAAAATGGCACTCTTGGTTTAGCCCAACAATGTCAGTGACACTCTAGTACCGGCTTATGGGTTTTATTGTTAGAGTACAATCCTCTTGGCATTGTGCTTAACAATGCCCTCAGTTAATGGGCAGTCTAACCTACTTGCATTGTCTCTAATTGGTCTCTCTGGAGCAAGAAGAGAGAAAGAGAAGGACCAGGTTGGAGAGGGGAAGGAGCCGGGCTGAATCATCGCTTTAGTGCAGAGTCAGGGAACAGGCTTGGACAAAGGAGCTTTTGTGGCACCCGGGCCCAAAGTTCAGGAAATGCACCTGGTCCCCCCTCTCCAGCTGATAAGAGCTCTCACTAGTCATTACCTCATCTCTCTCTCTCTCTCTCTCTCTCTCTCTCACACACACACACCCAACATACACGTACATTGCGTTTCCATGTTTTATGAGCACTTTCCGTAGACATAATTATTTTTATACTGTATAAACTGCATATTATAACCCCTACCCTTAAACCTACCCATTAGCCTACTCATCACAGAAAACTTTCTGCATTAGATTTTCAAAAAACATAATTTAGTGTGATTTTTTTTTAAGCTGTATTTCCTCATGGGTACCAAAGAAATGTCCCCACAAGGATTTCAGATATTGCCAACATTGTGTCCCCAAAATGTAGGGTATCCCTGAACCACACACACACATTTGGTGCTGAAGCAAAAATTATTATTATTATCAATGTTCAAGACAGTGCTGCTTAATATTTTTGTGAAAACTAATATTTAACTTTATTAAGCTTATTATTATTTTATAATATATACGTAGGTGTACTATTATAAATATAAAATGTAATTTATACATTATACATTTTCCGAAATCGGTATTCAAATTTTCAATCAACAGATTTCACATTGATTTCATAGTAAAGAAACAAAAACACAAAATATGAGTAATAAAAATGCAATAACATATTCAGTTTAGAATTTTTTTTTAGACAGATATCAGGGAACATTAGAGAAAGGAAAAGAGATATGGAGGTGCCTTTCTAGAGAGAACCTTTAATTATTTTGCATGGCCCTAGCCCAAGGATTTTAACCCTTTTTTATGTGATGGCCATGCAAAAAATAAGGCTGTCTGTGGTTTCAGAATTTGGTGTGGGAGTACGGGATGGCCTGGAGAAGTGTGAGATTTCCAGACCTGACATTTTGTCCCTGCTCAGCCCTGAATACAACGTTCAAAATAACACCATTTATTTGAAAACGACTTTTGTCAAGATGGCTTCCAGATGCTCCCTGACCAACAAAACCCTAAAACAAAAGTCCAGGTGGGTTGTGGAGTGGAGGCGGACCATGGGGAGGGATGAAGGGCCAGGCCCACGAGATGGAAGTTAGCCTGGAAAACAAAGCGGAGCTGGCAGTTCAGGGAGCCAGAGAGAAGCAGGAAGAGCGGGTAGCCCGGGCAGAGCTGAAGGTCACCAAGGGGGAGCAAAAGTAGCAGGAGACATCAAGGGCAGAGCAGGCGAAACAGGAGACCCCCACGGCAAAGCCGACGGAGCAGGGAACCACGGTAGAGCCGGTAGTTCAGGGACATATGTGGAGCCCGCAGAGCAGTAGACCACAGTGGAGTACACTGGGCTCGGGACAACCATCATGGACCTAGAGATCACCATGGTGCAGCCTTTCGGAGCTTGAGACCACTATGGTGGAGCCGGCAGATCTTCATGATGGAGCAGAAGACCATGGCAGAGCAGAGACAGTGAGTACACAAAGTTCGAGAACAGCATCCTTGGCCATGACAGAGCAGAGATTTTGGATACGGCCTCTGTGGTGGCAACAGAGCTGACGGGAGTACCGAGACTTCAGAGTCTGCTTCAATGGCTGTAACAGAGCCAACAGAGAGTACAGAGAGTTCTGAAATGTCTTCCGTGACTATGACGGAGCTGTCAGGGGGCACAGAGTGTTCTGAGATGGCCTCCATGGCCGTGGTGGACGTCATTCCTCTGGGGAAACATGTGCAGCCCAGACACACAAAATGGCAGTTGCCATCACTGGGAGCCCCGAGGAAAATCAGACTGGCTAGAGAGTGCTGGGACTACTGATCTAGAGAGATCTGGGACAACCAAACTTGAGAGTGCTGAGACTGTCGGGATTGAGATGGTGGGCGCTCACACAAACACTGGATCAGCCACACTGGATTCTCATCGGTGAGGTCTGTGGTGGACCAATCTCTGCAGTCATTCAACCTTGGGCCCATATGTTGAAGGGAAAGATCTTCCTTCACTTCCCCCACAGTGAAAGGGGATCTGCTCCGCTGAAGGGCATAATCCAAGAACAATAAAGAGGAACTATTATTGTAAAAATGTGTACTTAGAGTTTTGGTATGTCCAGAGAAAAAAAGGAAATCAAGCTGTGGTCCAGGACGTGTGTGTGGTTATTTAAGGTCCAAAAACTCACTGGTGTGGTCCTCAAGGGAATGCCGACCCTGGAAGAGGAGGATGAGTTGATCCCCTGCTAGATCCATCTGTGGTCAGTCAATCTGTAACACGAGGGAGTTGAATAGGTGGTGGGCAGAAACACAGATCTAAGTGCAGGGGATTCTAAAAACGTACAATAAAACAATAAACCACAAGAACCAGGTAACACAGGGAACTGATAGCCCCTGTCCCAAATGGAGACTTAATGCCACAACATGCACCAGACATCCACAGCAAATATTGACTGAGAAGGAACAAGGGAAATATGGCTATACAAGAAGCTAACAAGACACACCTGGGAACAATCATACAGGGAAAACTACAAGAACTACAAACATGGCACTAGAAAGACAAGTCCTGACAAGATGTGGGGAACATAACAAAATGCCTTTGCTGTCACTTTGAACAATTTATTTAATTTAATATATCCTTAAAGTATTACTTTCTTAAAAAAACTTTTACTGATTCAAACTTTTGATCAGTAATGAATATATTCTCTATTGTAACAATGGAGGATTTTCCAACAAACATACAGTACAAAATCCAATAATGATCCACAAAAAGCAGAATAAAACAACTGAAATGAGTCTCGAAAAAGTTGGACTTCCTTTCCACTCATTTTTCTATTAGACACGATATAGCCAGACAATGACGAATAAAAGTCATCCATATTGTCATAATTTCATAATAAAAACCATAATATATCCATAATCAAAACAATAAGTTTTACAATTAATTAATTAATTATTAATTAAATATTCTTAACTAAACAAACAAATCAATTTAAAATGAATAGGCTCCAACATTATGCATTATATGATTTATTTCCTCTCTTCCTCTGGCTTTTTTTTTATGTCTCCCTCTAATTAGATGTTCCTGGCACACACTCTCTCTCTTCCTGTCCATCTTTTTATGGCCATGCCAGATATCCTCTTTTACACTGGCCTACTTTTCTATCTCACGGCAAGGAGCTCTCCTATAGATGGAGTTGGCGCTGAAAGAGGAAATAGTTCCAGACCAACAAGTGATCTAAATCTCTCGAGGGGGTATTATGAAAAAGGAATTGTGAGGAATTGTGCTGGTGGCATCAATGGTTTTAGGATCTGTACAAAACGTCTACTTAATAGTGACAAAGTCAGAGGTTCATGTACACACACACACACACACACACGCTTACTTTGTTAGCATCAGAAGCTACAGGAATGAGGAGAGGGAATGCTTTCTGGTATTTGGACTGTTTTGTAATCATCAGTCACACATGGTTTGTCAAAATAAAAGCCATATTGAACCACAGTGTAAAAGTATGCTTTCTAATGTTTAGAAACCCAGATAGACATTCCAAGACACCCAGAAAAACGTTAAACGGAGGCCAGAATAGTGATATCAAATTTGAAGTTCGCATTTAAGGAATTACATCACAGTTAATCAGTCTTGCTTAATGCATCGGTGTTTGCAAAGCTGTACAACATCCACAGTCACGGTTGGTATGTATGTCTTGCAGTTCTTCCAGATCATAACTTTAGACTTGACATTGCTGGGATACATGGTAAGAGAAGG
Source organism: Zacco platypus (assembly GCA_038088235.1). Taxonomy (NCBI): domain Eukaryota; kingdom Metazoa; phylum Chordata; class Actinopteri; order Cypriniformes; family Xenocyprididae; genus Zacco; species Zacco platypus. Next base: position 7,256,718 of record CM076072.1, read on the forward strand.
CATCTGGTGAAGAATAATATAGAAAACATTATATGGTCTGTATGGTGTGTGAATTTGGATATGTTAAAAGTATATGCATGAGTGGGGGCTGCTAAAAGATTTGGTCTATGAATACACTCCAGGGTAGTTACTTTTTCTGTCTTTTTATAGCTCAGATTGTGACTTAAATAGCTGGTGAGTTGAACTTTGTGAGGTTTTACCATATGAAGCAGGGAAATGAAAACGGAAAAAAACAGACATAAAGACAGGGGTCTTAGTTTGTAAGTCAACAACAAAAAAGCATATTATAAATATAGCTGTGAAAAGAGATGGCAGAAGATATACAGTCAAAGACAGAAAGTAGGGGGAGAAAGAGAGAAAGCAATGCATTGGCACTTTTAAATAGACTTCATGGAACACCAAATCCCTTCCACCAAATCAGCTGATGCCTCATCATTTGCCAAGGGGGCAAGGAAAGACATAAGTGGGCATGGGGGGACGGGTGGAGGCGAAAGATGAGCATCATTGACAGATCAGAAGCTTCACACATTCACCATGTAAGAGAAAGAGAGTAATCTACATTGTGGTAACATTCACTATTGACCGTTATTTTACTATATGTTGGGAGGCCGACCAGTCACTATATTTTACTTTGTGTAATTGCTCTCAGCTATGCTGCAGATGTTTTGGACACAAAGAAAGAAAGGGATTTTCCCATTGTGATTTGGGGAAGGAAAGTGTTGCACGTCCATCTCTAATCACTGAGCAGGAAGTGAGTGTGAGCACACAGAGACAACTCTTGTGAAAAAGAAGAACCACTTCAGCAAACTTTTAAAAAGAGACTGAAAAGAATATGAAAATGGATTATAGTTAAAAGTTATATTAAGTTTGGTAATATTTTATTTTATAGTGTCATTGTTGCATATGTTACATGCAGTTATTAAGTCAAGTCAAGTATTAGAGTAATAAATAATTCAAAATAACATGCAACCTAACCAAACCCTAATCCTAAGTACATATAAGTACTGAATAATATTAAGTAACTACATGTATAATAACAGTGTAACAAAGACATCTTAAAATAAAGTGTAATCTTAAATTCAGTTAGTCGAACAAAAGTGCTTTTTATTGACCCATTAAGTAGGATTGAGTACAACTTTGAAAATTCTGTTATGAATTTCTTATCCTCATGTCATTCTACAGCCCACCCATAAGACCTTCATTTATCTTCAGAACACAAATTTAAATATTTTTTATGAAATCCGAGAGCTCTCTGATTCCTCAATAGACAGCTATGTAATTACCACTTTCAAGGCTCGGAAAGGGAGTAAACACAGAGATAAATAGTCCATGTGACTCCAGTGGTTCAACCTTCAAGAATAGTTTTTGTGCACAAAAACAAAACAAAAATAATGATTTTATTCAACAATTTCTTCTCTTCCCTGTCATTATCCTACACTGTTTGCATTGTACATACAGTGCGGTGCTTCCGGGTTCTACATCAGAACGCAGACTCAGTATTGCCCGATGTTCATATGAGCATCACGACGCATACATGTGATGCTGACGCGTCATAAAATTAAGGTTGAACCACTGTAGTCACATGGACTATTTTAACGATGTTTTTACTACCTTTCTGGGCCTTGAAAGTGGTAAATAAATTGCTGTCTAAGAAGGGGGTCAGGGAGTTCTCCGATTTCATCAAAAAATATCTTAATTTGTGTTCCCGAAGATCAATGAAGGTCTTACGGGTGTGGAACGACATGAGGGTGAGTAATTAATGACAAAATTTTCATTTTTGGGTGAACTAACCCTTTAAATGTGTTAAGAAACAGTCATGAAAGTGTACTCTCTTTAAGTATGCTTAAGTGGCCTTTCATTAATAATTTATTATATGCAAGTTTTTTTTACTTATAAGATTTTAAGTACACCACTGCAAGTGCATATTAAATACAATTAAGTACACTTCTTTTTTTATAAGGGAATGAAAGGTGTGAAATACAGAAACAAATGCACAATGCAGAAATCCTCTGTCACAGTTTCCCAGAATTCATGTGTTTATGAGGAAAACAGGCCCTGAAGCAGCATTTCTCAGAACCGCTACGTCTAATCGTGTGTGTGTGTGTATGTGTGTGTGTGTGTGTGTGAACTCCTCTGTGTGTATAACTGCCACAGTATTTAGATTCCTGAAATGTTCTAAATACTCGTCACCTCACTTCCTCCTAACTGATTCTGATGGTGTGTGTGTTATGATGAAAGTGTCAAAAAATAAGCCTCTTTGCATTTCAAAAACTACACAAGCAGAAACAAATGAATTAAACACGTGTGCTATGTTTGGAATGGAAAGCCAACTTGCTACTTACTGAATATTGCACAGTATACACTGCATACTATGTTTACACATTATACATGGTTGCATTACATGTGTAAGATAAAACTTTAGTTGTTACTATTCCAAACACAGCCATCCATTTCTTGTGCCCCATGCCCCATGTTTCTCTGAAAGTAAGAAGACTTCCACACATCCAACAGTAAATCTCTGCTCACAGGGCTCAGCTTACCATCAGGATGTGCTTCTGCTTTCTGGATTGCTCCATCTCCTCTCTTCTCATCTTCTGCACTCCATCATTATAGCATACCTCTCCCACTTTATACCTCCTTTTTTTCAGCCCACTCTAAATACTGTGATGCACATTGATGGGGGTGTTTTAGTTTTGAATGTATTACGCAGCTTCAGGACCCTGCAAAATTGCCTATTGATTCTACATTTCTATATTCTGTGACATTCAACATCATAATGGAATTCAGTAATTCAAGTTTACTTGTATAGCACTTTTCACAATACATATAGACTTTTGTTTCAAAGCAGCTTCACAAAAAATACTTACAAATCCGAAGTATTCTGTTATCGGTCAGAGATGAGTGTGTCAAAGTAATGTCCGTATGGCAATAATATAAAACAACTAATAGATGATTAGGTTATGTGATATGTAAGTAATCATCTTGTAGGCTATTCACTTCAGTAGATATAATGAACATGTAAGGGAATGATTATAGTTTGTGATTATAACGATTACAATATTAAGGTAATATTTGACATAGAAAAGTTGCAATGAGAGGCATTACTTGTGTTCCTGAAAGTTGTGTGAGGTTAAAACATTCTTTACTCAGCATTATTTAATGGAGCCCAATTTATGAATCATTTCATACTGAAACCTCATGAATCGTAATATCATAAATCACACCGAGGAAGGTCTGGATAGAGACGGTAAAGTGAGATGCTATAAAGGTTTGTCCCATGACACTCAATCGGTCTGCGTGACATTTTGCTGTTTTAAACAGCCATCTGCAGTATGTGGCAGCTCTACTGTCTGGTAGCCAGATATCCACAGTTTATTGGAGTCAGCATTTGCAAAAGTCAAGGTTAGGCTTGCGTGTGTGCGACAGAGAGACTGCACAAGAATGAGAGGGAGAATGTGTCCAGAGTTCAAAGGTCAAGGGTGAGTAGTAAAGCTTTCATTGCCCAGTTTAGAAAATGATGTACAAACACAAACTTTCATTACTTTGCACAAACTCTCACTTGACATTAGATGACGTTTCCTCGGGTGCTGTAGATGTGTGTTTGTACGTGAGCAAATCCTCTTATGAAGTTGGCAATGGAAATCCTCATTTGAGCGTTTAATCTCTGGTCTGACGTCTGAGTGTTTCATTGGTCGTCCAGTGACGTGACTTCAAAGGCAGCTTCGAATAGTTAACAGGGAACAAATGCCTTCCACAATTGGGTTGTGTAAACTTATAGGGTATGTATTCTTGTTTGGTGTGTATTAATGTATACGCATAACAGATATGTTCTTTACACATACAATAGTTCTCAATGAACAGCTATACAGGTTTGCAATCAGCAGAGGAAAATTGCATCAGTATTGTGGGCAGATAAAGCACGAGGCATGACACAGTAAAAAATAGCGCACGCTCACCCCAACACACTTTTCCTGTCACACTTTCTATCTGTTATGCTTGTGTACACAAGTAGTACACTAGCATAAACACTTTGAGCATATTCCTAGCTAACATCACTATGACCTACTCACTTCAATGGGAAGAGCACTTGAAGTGAAGGGTACAGGGCTTTACTGCCCCGTATGTGGCTTTTTGGAACAAGCTACACGAAGATATGGGTCACTGCCATTTTAATTATGTAAAAAAAATATTCAGCCATAAAGACTGTGTCAAATGTAGACTCTTTGCATGTTCAAATTTATTTTACTATGGACTGCCTAATCTTTTGGCGTATGGTGTCAAAATATGTGTTAAGTACATTTATGCATGTGGCACATGCTTTTATTCAAAGTGACTTACATTGCATTCAACTCTATACATTTTTTTTAATTAATGCTTTCCCTGGGAATCAAACCTATGACCTTGGAGTTGCTGCCGCCATGCTTTACTCTTTAAAATCTGCATTAAATGGAAGTTGTGATAGTCTTTTCCCTATTGTGACGGATTGAAGCGGCTTCTTAATGTAAGGCGAGACTTAATTTTGTCCATCTGGAATTAATTGGATGGTTCTCTTGTTTGCTATTGCTGTGATGTAATTTGAGTGACAGGTTGTCCAACCCTCATGCCAGTAAACACATCATCAGAGACGAGATGTCACTGCAAGAGAGAGGTGAAGTTATTTTGATTAGAGTATGTGAGCACATTTATTTAAAACAAATAATAATGATGAGCAATTATTTATAATAAATATGGCAATATTCCACAAAAAAAACTTTTTTAGTTTTTTTTGTTAAAAAGCTAATTACTCTAAAAGAGCAGCACAGTGGATTCCAGTCCATTCCTTTTTAAAGATGCCTTTCCGCCTACATCCTTCTATTTGTGGTCAATTCCTCTCACCTTCTGATGGGCACGATTGCTGTCTTCAATGCCTGGGTTGCTCTGACATGGAGACAGCGTTTGTAGATGGTTCGCAGTGAGAGCATGGCTTTGGGAACATTGGGGTCGCAGTTTTCTTTATTTTATAAAAGACCGAGAGTAACCTGAGCTGCCTCCCTCCCTGGTCGTTCTACCTCTGGGTAAGAGGCCTCGGTGGTGAGTGCTTAGGGTGATCTAAGCACCGTAGCAGGATTGTGTTTGCCGGGCAAATTCCAGTGAACCTCCCCATGCCTCAGCACGCTCGTTTCCCCCACTTCAGCTTCCGTATCTGGTAGGCGGTTCACCTCACAGTGACTTTAATTTCTCATTTTGAGCACCAGAGGAGGAGGAGCTCTTGATTACAGCATTGAAGGGCGAGCTATTGCCTTCAGAGGCAGAAGATTCTCCTGGTCTCCCAATCTATAGTGTGACAGCCCAGGCTGAGTCTGACACTGAGCTGGGTGCTCTGCTGTCCCGGGAAACCACAACTGTCGGGCTTGAATGGAATCCTCAGCCCTGCCCCAAGTGTTCACAACTGGATGATTAGTTTCTGGGAACAAAGTATGACGTACACCCAAGCTCTGCCCTCTCTACCCTAGACAGTGCATTGCCCTGGGGTATTTGGAAGTTCCACCGGTGGAGCATGCGATTATGGATCATCTATGCCCGCTAAACGCCGCCACCTGCTCGTCGCCAAGTAGCTCCCTGCGAAGACTGCTCTGCCCCTGTCCCCAAAGGAGTCTGGACTGGGAGCTAGGTCATGACGGTCTTCTCGCGGGAAGGTGGTACAGCCAGCCCTCAAATCTGTGTGATGGCCATTTGACATTGTACTTTCAGCTCCTTGGCAGACCTCACATTTCTATATGAATATCCAGGCATGTTGTCCTCACAACAGACGCCTCTCAGATGAGCTGGGGTGCTGTGTGTAACGGGCATGCAATCTCGGGGAACTGGACAAGATTCTGTCTACACTAGCACATCTACTGCCTAGAGTTGTTGACTGTGATATTGGCTCTAAAACGGTTCTGTCTGCTGGTTCAGGGTAAGTGCATGTTGATCCAGACTGACAACACCACATCAGTGGCATACATCAACCACCAGGGCAGTGTCCACTTCTGTGGCATGTCACAACTGCCCACCATCTCCTCCTCTGGATTCCCTGCGAGTCACTCACATTCCGGGCATCTTTAATCACAAAGTCGACACGCTCTCTTGACAGATCATTCTCCGAAGAGAGTGGAGACTCTACCCTGAAGTGGTTGATTTGGAGTCGATTTGGTGAGGCTCAGGCCCCCCCCTTGACACAGATGCACTAGTGCACAGCTGGCCTTAGGGTCTGCGCAAGTACACATTTACCCCAGTGAGCCTTATTGCACAGACACTGCAAGATCAGGGAGGAAGGAGAACAAATCCTAAGGGTTGTGTCCTGCTGGCCCTACCAGACTTTGTTCTCAGAGGTCATGCTGATGGCATTGGGCTCCTCTTGGTGAATCCCCCTGAGGAAGGACCTTCTTTCTCAGGGGCAGAGAAAAATTTGGCACCTGCACCCAGACTTCTCCACATACTACTTCCCCTTTGGGGTAGGATGTGGTCTCTGTAGTGTTCCTTTCTTGGCAACTTCCCCAATGTAAACAACCAGTGGTACTCAGCGTAACTAAAATAAAACTTTTCCTGAAAAGCAGAAGAGATCCTACGGGTGACCTCTCCCAAGTAAGGTGGTCCCCTTGATAGTGAGACTTGAAGTAATTTATCCTGGGCATTGGAAGGTTGCAAGACAACATTGCTGCATTTGTTTCTTGGCACATGAATGCTTGCCAGCATCTACACCACCAGCTCTAGTGTCGTGGTTCAATAGTTGTGGCGTTTAGTATTGGGACCCATATTGTCACTCAACACCACATCGAAGTGACTGACAGATAAAGAACGTCTCGGCTACTGATGTAACCTCTGTTCCCTGATGGAAGGAATGAGACATGGTGTCCCTCTGCCACAACATTGAACTGACCGCTGAAGGGTTGAAATGTTATTTCAGCTCCTGAGCACAAACCTGAATGTGTGTGACATGCTGGGCTCCTTTTATACCCATATGTCCAGGGGAGTGACCAGGCATGCATATTCTATACGCTAACTTTATTGGCCTTTTCTGAAAACATCAGTGATATTTGGGGCTCCCAAGAGTGACCCCTAGTGTCAATCACTCAACAACACGTTTCGTTCCCTCCAACAGAGAACAGAGGTTGCATCATTAACTGTGACAATATATTACTATACTGTTGTTTCTCTATTAGACCTCACATTTGTTCAATTGTGTGTCTTATCAGAAAACTAAATGAAGCTTATAAAAAAATAAATAACCGACTTAAAGAGAATAAGAAAAATATAGGATTATAGGAATTATAAATTGAGCAATTCCAATTGGGTCCTCGCACAATCAGTGCTCGAGCCCTAATTAAACTATTAGCCATTTTGAGTATTATAAGTTGGTAATTACGGTAATCCTAACATAGCATGAATGCACCTTAACTTTCATCAGGCAAATCCATGATTTTCTACTTGCTATTGCTAATTGGAGGTAGGCTTTACTCGTTACTCATTACTCGGGAGTGGACAGTCTCACTGGAATTTTTGTAAACATTAGTGTGTCATCGAGATTTTATTGGGACAAAAATAGTATTTTAATATTACATGAAGGTTTCTGTTGTTATCAGGATATCTACTGATTACTTTATTTTAATTCTTATATAAATATATATTTTAATTTAAGAGATCAGCTCAGACAATGAAACTGAAATTGCAAAAAAAAAAAATATCATTCTCTCTTTCTCTCTGTGTGTGTGTGTGTGTGTCCGTGTGTTTGTGCGCACAATTATTTAACCCCTGTAGCGTCACGACTATGGGGGAGGAACATCACCATTACTTTCGCCACAGCGGGCTGACTGACAGATTGCATCCGCTTTATTCAAGTCCCTCTGATTGGCCGATTCGATCTCCTGATACCCGTGGACTGCAGGACCTATGTCACACCATATGACGTATGAAAATTGCACATGTAATTACAAGCACATACACATTAGCAATATAATCAATATTAGTAAAAATAACAACTAGAAAAGTCAATGCCAGCAGCATTCAGGAAACTAAATAAATATTCTTTATTGAAATAAATGTAATTAATCTGTAATGTGAATTTTAATAATAGATGAGTAGAATCTGAATCCTTAAAATGTGAACTAGAACAAAATATAAGTGATTTCAATCTCAATGATGAAAATCCTATAAAATAAAAACGTAGCTTTCTGAAACTCAACATGCTGATTTTCTTTCAGTACTGTAGTTCTATCCAGTCTCTTTCAAGTAACCCTAATATGATGGTGGAAATGTTATTTGTCCAAATTCTCGGCTTTTTATGGCACTGGCAATAAGTGTGTTTGTGTGTCTGTGTCTGCAATCCCATTTGAATTTCTGCTGGCCAGTGGACTGGCATATGTGTGTGTGTTTGCCCTAAAGTCGTTGTGGTTGGATGCCGTCCTTTTAACTTAATGAGAGTATGTTCTGTATGTCTCACTGGGGCACAAATACACGTTGTACAGACAGAGCAGCATATCATTACAAATCGCTTCAGAAAAGCCCAAACCAGACCCAGACGTGCACACCCACGCTCCTTAACTCTACACACACCACAGGCTGTCTCTTACACTCGTACGCAGATACTTGCCCTCAGATACACACCCTACCATTTTTAATAGACACGCGGACACACATCCATGCTATTAACTCAATGGCTTTCATATGCACTTCTTAGGTACTGGCTTTTTGCAAGGATGTAACCATTTCAACAGGAAGTTGATCTTAAGTGGTGTTGCTCCAGCACTGAAGTACAGCACGTTACCGTCCGTATAGCTGCACAGTCCTGTGAAACTGTTCATTTAGCTTTGATGTATTGATACTGTATTGCAAACCTGAATAAGTTAGCAAAACTCAAGTAATTTGAGGAAATCAGTTACATCATTTTTTTTAAGCTAAGAAATTCAAAGTTTAATTAAGCAGAACTGGCAGATTTCAATTTTGTACTCATGCATTTTAATTGCTCTTAACTTGAACATTTTGAGTAAGTTAATTCATACATTTAACTTAAATTTATAATGTAATCTTAATTCAAACATTTTTAGTAGTGGAAATTTAGCTAGCTATAGCTAATTCAGCAAATGCTAATTGGTGTGTTTTGATACCATTAACATTGTTTAGCAATTGCTGAAAGAGTACAGCAATATAAAGCATTTAACACCCCCCTGAAAACACATAACAGAAACTCATCTAAATTAGCATAGCAAAGCATTAAATACTACTAAATTTTCCCAATAACATTAATCTTGCACCCACAATAACATTTTTAATAACATCATATAATACTTAATTTTAGCATTTACTCTCTCTTTAGAGTGTCATGGTAAAACATGCTGGGAAATAGAAATCCCAGCCCAGTTTCTGGTAAATTTAAGTTCGTCTAAATTAAAAGAAACAAGCTCATAGAACTCAAAACAATGAAACAATTCAGATTACTTCAAATGTGTCAGTTCCGTGAACTCAAAAGAAAAAGAAAGTTATAAATACTCATGAAAGTTAATTTGACTGATCTAATGTGTTTAATTTGAGTTTGCCCTGCTTACACCAATTAATTATTTTGAGCGTTAGGGTTTACAGCTTTTCTCTTATTTTTGCCTGAAAAGGTCATTTGAATGTTAACAGTTCTGAGTGAGCAGTCTTAAAGGGACAGTTCCCCCAAAAATGTAGTTCATATAGCTCATATATTTCTTCATCTGAGTCCAAATGTCCAAACTGAATTTTCAGCAGCCATTACTCAAGTCTCCAGTGTCTATTAATCCTTCAGAAATCATATGATGATTTGGGGCTCAAGAAACATTTGTCATTATTGTGTTGAAAAGAGTTGTGCTGCTTAAAATTTTTGTGGAAACCATGAAACATTTCTTTCAGGATTACTAGAAAGTTCAATTGGTTGTGAATAAAGTGCATCATGAACATTCTTCAAAACATCTTTTGTGTTTGTAATGATGTGACATTGATTAAATAACGACAGGTTTCAGTTTAAGGTGATCTATCACTTTAATTTGCAAAGATTTGCAAATTTGGAGTCCAAATGTGTGTGCATGTCTGCTTGTGTGCATGTCCATTAATCATGTTTAGTATTTGCTTAGAGTTAATAAATTCAGGTTTAGCCAGGAGTGTGAAATATTTGCATGCCAAAAAAGAGAACGAAAAATAGGGTCAGTGAGGGTACACGATGCAGACCACTGAACTGTACAACCCTGACCACTTGATGTGCGAATACATCCCCTGACCTCAGATAACATCATTAGTGAAAACACACTGGTTGTTCGCAACCATGACTGAATTACCATCTAATAAATTCTTTTCAAAGGGTTTTTGCTGCTGATGTACTGGATTTAGGAAGAATGTGTTACTAACATACAGGGTACTCTATAGCCGCATATTACCACATTTTGATGAATTTCACTGTAGATCTTCCTCCGCCCTTAATTATTCTCATGAACAGTATGATCGAATAAATCATGTGTTAGAAGTTTTCCTAGTGGAATGCATTTTAATAAAAAAAGAAATCTAATAAAAAGTAATCAAGTTTTTATCGCCCCCAGATGAGTCGTCCTTTTCCACTCGATCATTAGATCCAGCTTTCCACAGCGATTCATTTGCGTGTTTGCATTTAGCTGCTTTTATTGTGGCCAAATTGTTTTGATTTCACGAATAGCAGCCGATGATTACACATACTTATCAAGAATTTAGCAAATCCTGGTCCAATACTGATAAAATCAAAATGTCCAAGCCAATTTTGTCATGCATGATGTGAGCATTTCTCCAGGATTTATTTGAAGCTGAAGCACTGTATTTCCAAGATTTTGACATGACAAGGAGATATAAGATGAGTGGTGACACTGTCACTGGTGTTGCTATAAACTGCCTTTTTAATGGGCTATATTTAGTATAGTGCATTTAGAATCTTTACAGCATCTGAATCTTCATATTTCATATTTTTGTGATGATTTTGAAGTATTGTGAATCTTCAGATTGGATTTAAGGAATGGGATAATGTGTTAAATAGTGCCCGGATTAAACAATACAACACCATTATTAGTAGCAGAGGATAATCTGTGGAATTTTCTACCGTCTAACAAACCAAGTCACCTTTATTTCTATAGCACTTTACACAAAAAGCAGATTGTTTCAAAGTAATAAACAGGAAAATAACAGAATCAATGATGCAAACACCATCAAACATGACAGAAATTCAAATAAAGCAAATCTACAGAAGGCAATGCTGTCATTATTCAGCTCAAGTCAATTTTGTGTTGATTCAGTTCAGTTCAATAACTGTTGCTGCGTTTCCATTCCAGTTGCTCAAAACTTTTGCGATATTTTCTAAACATCGATAAAATACTATTGTTAAAATGGCAGCGTTTCCATTAACCGATGTTATGAGACTAAAACGTCTTTTTTCCTTTCGTGATAAGTCATTACAAAAATCATGGCGACGGTTGTTGGAAGCTTTACGTATATTCTAGCCCTGCACTAACCATTATTTTTAATCAAAGGAGACGTACGCGTGTTATCCTAGCATTTATGACAAGGAAGCCACGTATGATGTGTTTCTGAGTGTTTCTCCCTCACATCTGCTTTGAGGACTTGATTTTAAATTCAAATTGTGGCATTTCTTTGTTGTTTGGAATCCTGTAGTCCAGGAATATGTTTGTCTTTTATGGGTTTAACGACGAACTCTCGTCCTCTGTCCAAACATACCGCGCCCTCTTAAAGAATGATTGACATTTACATTCCATTGCAGTTTTGCAAAATATTCCTTTTTCGAACTGCCTGAAAAACCACCTCATGCAAGCATAAAAACTTTTTTGCGATATATGGGAGTTTCTGCGAAATTGACATGTTTCCATTGAGCGTATTTTCAATTTAGTGTCGATGTTGCAAAATTAATCAATTATGAAACAAATGTGAGTCATCTCCAAAGCAGCTCTACAGAAGACAATAGAGTTGTTTTTCAGCTTGATTCAATTCAAGTTTTGTTCTCATTGGATAGTGTAAGTGCAGTCAAACCATTAACCTAACCTAACTAACCAAGCCAAAGGCGACAGTGGAACACAAACTCCATTCAGTGACAGAAGTGGAGATAAAAACCTTGGGAAAAATCAGGCTCAGTCAGAGGGCCGGTTCTCTTCTGGCCTGAATGATTACTAAATAAATAAAGAGAGAGAGGGAGATGCATGGATGGATAGAAATAAATAAAGAGCGAGAGAGAGGGATGGATGGATGGATAATACTGAAGCCCATCAGCACTTGAGCCGTGCTTCCTGAATTTTCCATGTAAAGCATCCTTTAATGAGGATCCTTCCATTGTTATAGTTCACGGCAGAACAGTACATCCTGCATATCTCAATGTACCAAGCCTGGCATGAGATTTGAAGTCACTTTTCCAGGAATCGGCCCCCTCCCAAAACATCCTCACAGCCAGGATCTGTATCTGAATTGGCCTCTGAGGGATACATACATATGGTGTGATGTGAAGTGGGTTTGATTGAATCGCTTCCAGAGGTGGCTGGATGCGCATATCAAGACAAGATGTATCTTAACATTCTTATACACCCTGTAGTTCACGGAAACACACATACACATTTTCAGTTTTGTTCAGTTGTCTTCTTCTAAACATCAGCTACATAAAATAAGACGTGAATGTGGGTATCTCCACAGAAAGAATGCTCCATCACTTTCACTCACTGAAACCTATTTCTCTTGCTGACTTTATCTCCAGCTCAGAAAATCATTTGAGATATTCTTTTCAGTTCTGTCAACTATCAGCATCCACTTCCAATAGGAACACACACACATTAGTCATTTCCAGTGAATGCGTGGTGGTTGTTACATCACTATTGGCTATTTATTTACTGATGTGCAATTGACCCTTCGCAAACAGTTTGATTGACAGGCGATCTGACCAATCATAACCCCGAATCGGCCATTTTGTTTGACAAAGAAGTCAGGGGAGTTAATAGATTAACATCGGTGAACTTGAACTTCAAAAATTCACGTGTGTCCGTGCTTGAAACAACATTCCTTCTGATGTTTATTCATGTTTATTTGATGCTATAAATGAACTAGTATGAAGAGATGATCGGTTCACGAACCGATCGAAGGAGATGCACAGCGATCAATCACTACACATTGGGATCTACTACACATATGTGTTGTCAGTGTCCTCTTTGCTCCAGGATGTGTTTTTCACTGTGTGAGAGCATGATGTGTGGTGTGAGAGCGCATGGCTTGTCGGACAAAGCAACAGTAACTAAAGGAGGCGTGTCTTTGTGAAGGGTCAATTGGTGTGGCTTATATATAAAAGAGAACGTACAGTACAATCTGTTGTTCATTAACACAACCAGGACCAGGACCTTGGAGTCTTGTATGTAGGGCTTGTTTTGATAAAGATTGACATTCTCTTTATTTTCAAAATGATGTTTTTCATCAAGTAGTTTACGAGTCAAATATAAATATTCCAGAAGCTTTGTTTGCTAAAGATGACAAAACTCTGTCAAATACAGTATTTGCTTTAAACCAGATGTGTGTAAGCAGATGACACTTTACTTTTCAAAAGTTTGTGATCTGTTTCTTCTGCTCACCAAGGCTTTAGTTGATTAAAAATACAATAATATTGTGAAATATTATTACGGAGGCATGTCTAAAGGGACATGGTGGTGGAAAAAATATATATTTAAATTCTTTTGCCTTCTTCCAAGAAACGTTCGCTCCCAATAGTTTTACTAGAGAACACAATGGCATTGACAAATAATTTTTCCTCCCATCTAATATTGTTTTCATCACCATGTCCCTTTAGGAGCTTTGTATATATAAATAACTGTTTGCTGTTTGAATATATTTTGAATGTTTATAATATTTTTATTCCTGTGATCAAAGCTGAATTTTCATCATCGTTACTCCAGTGTCACATGATCAAATATGCTATTTTGCTGCTCAAGAAACATTTCTAATTAATATCAATGTTAAAAACAGTTGTGCTGCTTAATATTTTTGGGGAAATAGGATTCTTTGCTCTTTAGAAAGTTTAAAAAAACAGCACTGATTTTAAATAGAATTTCTTTGCATCACTATAAATGTCTTAAAAATCACTTCTGATCCATTTAAATCATCATTGCTGAATAAAAGTATTCATTTCTTTTTAAATAAAACTATAGTGCCCCGTGTGGCTAAGAATGTAACATGTTCAAGTGTTGCACATTATCTTGTATTCACACTTCATAAAAACTTTAAATTCACATACTTGTATTGAGTCTGTTTTAGGCCCAACATTACCGCAAGATGCCCCCTACCAGATCACACCCTCCTCCCTTCTGCCTTTGTTTTTTCCATCCTGCACCCTTTCATTTTGCCACCATCGGTATCTTTCTCTCCCTCCCTCTCTTTCTCTCTCTAAGATAAAAGGTTGAGGGATGTGCTCCCCGCTGACTCTAAAATGGCCAAAACCTCATTTGAGAGTTTCATGGAATTTAGCTCCAGATGTTTCCCAAGAAACCGTATTTACACACTAAACCCACAGCATCCCTCATGGATGAACCCCTGCAATAGATTTACTGACCGGCATTGTTCCAGTTTATTCCTGAAAAGCAGCTGCTCTCTGAGAACAAGATCCAAACTTTAACAGACTTTATAAAGTTGTATTATAACGAATTACATTGGATTCTAGTCACAAACTAGATTTTTAGGAAGTCAAATGATGTCTTTTGGTCTCTAAATGTGTCTTATCTCTCTCCATTATAAATTTATGGATTTACTGGCATTTTATCGTCCACGGTCTGATAACAATAAAGGGTAATAGCACACCTCCTCTGAACAAACCGCATGATTTGACATATCATTCACGTCCAAGGCACAAAATTTAGTTACAAGGCAAAGTTTAGTATGTAGGTTTAGGGGTTTTGAAAAAGCCATAACAAGAACCACTAATGACACTAGAGCACACAAATGGCCAAATTCACATTGCGTAAACTCAGATTTTTGGTTTTACAGTAGAGAGCGGTGATACACAGTCATGGTGTGACTTTAACCATAAATGGGAAACCCTGGGAAAGGGTGAATGCCCTCTGAAGAGAAACACAATCATTCTCCGTCCAAGAAAACAGCAACAAAAATACCAGGCTCGGATGGTGACTTGGAAAAATATGTTTTATGGAGTGGCAAGAAGGAAAAATAAAATAAAAGCACACAAAAGCTGGCAAGTTAAAGAGCAGAATGACCTGGTTCCCATTTATAGAGCTGCTGCAGAAAAGACAATCAAGGCTTTAAGAAATTAACATGCTGGATTACCTCATACAAAGGACCTCTGGTAGAAAACTTGAGGAAAAAAGTCAAAATGAATTGGCCAAATCCAATCCAATTTCATTTGGATTATAAGGGGTGCTTTAAACCTTTTCTAGTCCATTCGATAGGACATGTAACACTTGATCAGATTGAAAACCGAAACTGGAACATTCTGTGCAAAGACGTAAAAATGCATAATGGCGTCTATAACATTGAATATAAGCTAATTTGTACATTATGTACAAAATTAGGAGGCTGCATCCTTCAAAGGACACAGACTTAAAATGCCACACCTTCGAAGGGCGCAAAGGTCAAACCGACCTGTAGCAAAACGGCACGGTGTAGCAAAAGGAGATTAAGACGAGAGAGGGAGAAAAAAAACTTGGTCCAGGCTTGGTCCTCAACCAGTCGAGAGGCCCTCTCTCGATGTGTCATGCGATGGTACTTGACGCTCCTTGGCGGACTTCAGTTACTCCTCCAGTTTCAGGCAGCCGGCAGCAAGTCCCCCGTTCCCCGCGCCTTCCCCATCATAGCGTACGGCAGCAGGCTCTGGCCTCAGGGGCGACTGCCACATGAAAACATACTAAAATATAACATAAAATCTAGGCTTGGTTCTCTCTCGTCCTTCACTGTCACCGTTCCTCTTTTTATCCTGCCAGGGCTCCTCCATGAGAAACAAAAACCTGGTTTGTCGCTCCTTTCCCACGGCTCTCGGCCGCACCCTGCTTGCCACAGTATTGTTTAATAAAATTCCTGACCTTGGCGATTGAGGTGAAAATATCCATCGCATTTACATCTGATGACTGTCATAAAACAAACTTCAGTCCTTGAAATTAGAAATTTGTACACGGATACTTTTTTTGGGATTTCTAGGAATCTCAATTTCTCACAACTTTTTCTCTTTTGCTTTTTCTGGGCGGCACGGAGTGAACTGTGGAACTAATAGAGTCGTATTTAAAAAATTCTCCTTTTGTGGTCCATAAAAGAAAGAAGGGTATACAACATTAGAACAACACCTGGGTGAGTAAATGATGACTTAATTTTTATTTTAGGGTAACTGTCCCTTTAAGTGGTTCATACTCCTCCTATGCTCCCACTGCTTGCATCTACCAGCGAAAAGTGGGGAAGAATTTGCAGATCTTGCTGAGGTGGCTTTTTTTGCTCACCACCCCAGCATCCTGGAGGCTGCATTGACACGCTTATTCTCAAGTGCATTTGCAGATTCCAGTGTCTCATAGCTAATGTGTGACCCCAAACCCATCTCTTCCCTTCCTCCCTTCACATTCCTGTCATGATTAGCTGGCTGTCAGCCTGTAAGTGATAGAGACTGTCGGTGCTGTCATCACGGACAGTGAGTTAGGGGATAAAAGTGACTGGCGTGGGAGTGTTATTTACACTGTTCCAGCAAAACAACTTTGCCAAACAATACCCTCCACACCAGCCACGTCAGTGGGGAAAACCAGGACTTGTTCTGAGAATAAACATTTCAGGAGGCAGGAGGCAGCATCACATGTAAAGAAATTGAAAAGGCAATCCCAGAATGCACTGAGACAGTTTCAGCAAAAACATCAATCTTAGATGGCTAAAGAGAAGAGAGAAATGGTGACTATAAAAAAATCGGTTTTTGTGCATGTGACAGCTTGTTAGCTTAGCAACATGCTAAGGTCAGACTAGTCTTCTGTACACTTTGTGTTGCTGAGTGTTCCAAATTAGTTCTGTGATCGTGTGAATAAACAAGAATGTGAGGCGTATGTATGTTTCCCCCCTCTAAATAGCCAGAGGTTGGGTAGCATGCATAATTTCCTGATTTTTTTCCCCCTGACTTTCGGTATTGTGACCCTGAAGAGCCATTTTGAGGGACATAACTCCTTGGTCCAAGGATGTGAGTGCGTGAGCTGTTAATGTGGTTAATTTCGGTTAATTTTGTGGTTAATACCCTGTTCACCCCTTTGGTGTGTGCCCAGTTGTGGTCCAATGACTCTTTACTTGTTTCTCTTCCCACAGCCCAGGTATGGTGGGTTGTGATTTTAATATTTTAGCATACGAATCCAGATCTCCAAAATGGTGTTCAATTAAAGTTAATTGTCTATTAATCCCAATCTATTATTGATGGTTGTTTTGTTGATAAAAGTATTTGTACTTGAAGGTCACATCATGTTCTCTTTTGCTACTGGCTGTTGAACTTGTGTTGCTGCAAGGTGTTAAACAAAATTATTTTCATGGGCATAAATCCCAGTGGGCTTTGTCGGGAGTTAAGTGTGACCTTTTGATACAGATCGGTTACAGTTCCATGACCTTTCTTAGAAGGGAACACCCTATGTAGGCAGGAGGCAGCAATCAGCAAGGTTTTTGAGCCGAGCTATAGTGGTCTTATAGTGAAAGGTGTGTGTGAGCAAGTGGAGGATGTGGACAGCATTGGGCTAAACCTTTACTGGGTTTCAGTGGAAAAATAAATCCACAAGGCAAGAAAAATATTAGTAGTTATTCAGTGTTGGGGGTAACGAGTTACAAGTAACTTGAGTTATGTAATCAGATTACTTTTTTTCAAGTAACTAATAAAGTAAAACACTAATTTTACATTTACAACAACATATCTGAATTACTGTTTCAAATAAGTAATGCAAGTTACTTTGTTTCCCCATTTATTGACTGACAGCTCTCCTGTCCCCATGTTGAGAGAAATTGGGAGTAAGTGCAGAGGTGTTTTGTGCGCTGTGTGAACATGATGGTTATTGTAGTTCTATGCATTTACTCATCTCACAAAAACAGAGTGTTCCTCAAAATAATGAAAACAGAGAAATGCAATCTCTCTCTCTGCAATACTTAAACAAATATACTTTATGTATTTAATCTCACTTTTGTCTTTGTTGCTGACCTTTGATGATCCTAAAGCAAAATTGCTTTAGATAAGCAAAAAAGAATTTAAAAAATAAAACACAAATGTGATGTTTAAGTAAGAGTGTTGAATTTTCTTCTCCTGTGTCCTATTCAGAATGGCAGCACAGCTCAAAGGTTTGTTTGACCTGCGCCCCCTACTGTACAGGCGTGAATTTGCATTTCCTTCAGCTTTAGGCTTATACATTTCACATTTGGTGTGAAAATGCCTTTACATTTGCCAAAAATAGAACTCTTTTGTTGTTATTAAAAAACAAACCAGCAAGCCCAACCCAGGTGAGAAAAAATAATGCAAAAGCAATGTAACATAACTTTAACTTTCCATAAAAAGTAACTAAGTAATGCAATTAGTTACTTTGTGGGGAGTAACGTAATATTGTAATGCATTACTTTTAAAAGTACGTTCCCCAACACTGGAAAAATTTTTTTTTAAAAATTTGCCGCAAATAAAATGTAAAATGTATGATGCTACGCATCTGTATGCTTGAGTAGTGCCCTGTTAACTGGTCCCATGGCCATTTAGATGCTGTCTAAAGTCCCAATGAAACACAAATAGCGACAGATGTATGTAATATGAAATGTATACATGAATGAATCATTCACAATAATGTGTAATCAATACCATGAATTTAGAAAATAGAGGGGGTGAATAATGCTGACTTTAAATAAATCCAAATAAATAGAAGTTGGGGAAGTGAGGGAAATGTTCAAGTAAAAATGTATTGTTTACCTAAACTCTATTGAAATGAATTGCGATTCTCCTGTGCCCCACCCCCTTTTTTTCCCTTTTTTTTTGATGCACTGCCCAGGTCGAGTGGTTTCCTGACAAAGGTCGTCATGACCTGGTATAGTGCTTAGCTGGTCCACCAGTCATGCTGTTCTCAAGTAAAACTGAGCTGGTGTATCTGGTTCACTGGCGCTCCTGCTTCTCATGCTGGGGACCAGCAAACCAGCATGCAAAATAAACAGAACTTTATGCCTTTTGCTGTATTTTTAAGCAAATTTTGTAAAACGGTATACCAGATGTCTTGTGCGAAGTGTAATTTGTGTGACACTGTCTTGGTAGAGAGTCACTTATGTGGTTCCATGACTGTTTAGAAGCTCCCTTAGAAGGCAACTCCCTCTGTAGGCAGTAGGCAACAAGGCCGCTGGTGCTATAGTGAACTTAGTGCTTGCAAGGTGTGTGTGTCTGTGTGTTTTTGTGTGTGTGTGAGCATGTGGTGAATGGGGACAGTGTTGGGCTCTAAACCTTTATTGGGTCTGTTCCATCTGTTTTGGCTCATACTCAAACCATGCAGTGCGAAGTCATGCTCGGATCTCACACATTCCTTCAGCTTTATACGCTCTACTGTGCGCTCACTATTTCCATCTTCAGAATTGCTCTCACGGAAAAGCTTTTCCAAAAATAGAGTGAAGCTCAGAGAGCTTATCGCAAAAACACAAAATGATTATGTTCGGCCTGCATCGCTTCTAGGATATTTCTCACAGTGACAAACCACCTGTGCGTCACGCCTGCTTTCTCTAAATCGGTCTGAGCTCCCTCAATTTCCATTCTGATCTTGCGCTGTAACCTAGCAAAAGCAAATCTTTTCTGCCCCCCCCCCACCACCACCCCCACCCAT
This sequence comes from Zacco platypus, assembly GCA_038088235.1. Lineage (NCBI taxonomy): Eukaryota > Metazoa > Chordata > Actinopteri > Cypriniformes > Xenocyprididae > Zacco > Zacco platypus. Next base: position 7,276,538 of record CM076072.1, read on the forward strand.
TAGCTTCACACTCTTTTTTGCTGCTGCAATAGCCGAACAGCGAGTGATTATAACACGGTGGAATTTGATCTCTGCGCTGTTAAATCACATGCTGTGACTGTAATTATTTGTTCCTGAAGACAGAGAGAGAGAGAGAGAAAGAGAGAGAGAGTTGGGCACATCAGAAGAACAGAGCACAGAAACATTCAGGACATATTCAGCTCTGGCCTTTGAGCGCAGTGCGCATTTGGTTTCCTTCCTGGTCGAAGTACAGTTGCTATCGAATTCTGGAGAGGCTTTGGGAAGTGTGCCATGGAAAGATGATGTTGTTCTTCACAGGCAATGAGTTTGTTTGAGTCACATCTGAAAAATAATGTCTGTGAGTTTAGATTCAATGAGGCCATTTATCTGATAATGTTGTTTACATTTTTTAGCCTGCAAATGGGCACAGAGGCTTCACATTGAACAGTTTCTTGGCTCCGAGTTTGTGAGAAGCATGGCCGTAGATTTGGCCATGTGTAATGTAAAACAACTATTCAATGTACAGTATAAGTATTGTATGTTTCTATGCAGTATTTATGTTTATATCCCTTTCAGTTTCTTTGACGCTGTCTAGAACGAGTTGTTTATTCTTGGCACATTCGATCTGGCTTGAACAACTGCAGATCTAGACCTTCGGTGTCACTGGCTCTAAGCTGCGTTTTAACAGTTTACATTTTAAAGCAACATGATGTTTAAATTTGCATTTAAAATTATCTTATGAACTAAGATAAAAAACAGTTTTTTTGTACTGTATGGATGTATACTTTTTACTGTTTAAATTAAATCATGTAACTAGGTGTACGGTTTAAACAATTTTATTCGTGTAAAATAAAATATTTCATATCAATAAAAATGTCAAAAATGTCTAAACAACAGTTTTTAAAAGCATTTCATCTATAAATAAAATATATTTTATAGAAAATATGTATAATAATGTCGTCATTTCTCAGAATATTTAACCTCATTTTACCCCCCGAATTCACATTACTGTAACATGATAAAAAGATTTAATGTAATTAATCAAAATATAAATTATTTATGTATTTACACATCACGGGAGCATTTGTAGTACTGCTTTTTATTAATTAAAATATTATTAATTTTAATTTTTAGAAAAATCACTGCAAAACAATATTACTATTGAAACACAGTAAAGAATTGGCAGTACAGGAATAAGAATCATCATTAAAACATAATGAGAAAGAAAATAAATAAACATAAATGTTCTTATTTGTCCTGAAAATAAACAATTGCAATTCCTTATGCAAAATATACATTTTCTATCTTTTTTCTTTCCGTTTTGGGGTTAAATATAACATGAGCATCAACTCAACTGCTCACCTGCAGAGACATTTGTTTGGCTGTTGGATGAGAGTGTGTTGTGTATGTGTTTTAGACCATTTTTTATCATTTCTTTGTGGCATAACATCAAAATTGGCGCCAAATCAAAACCTTATAAGAATGTCGAACAGAAACAGACAAAGAAAATATATAAAATAATATATTCATTTATACGCATATGTTAAAGGGATAAAATGAAAATTGCTATTACTTTCTTACCCTCAAGTTGTTCCAAACCTGTATGAGTTTCTTTCTTCTGTTTGAACACAAAAGAAGATAATTTAAAGAATGTCGGTAACCAGACAGTTGATGGCACCCATTGACTTCCATGGAAGGAAAAAAAAATACTATGGAAGTCAATGGGTGCCGTCAACTTTCCGCTTCAAAACATTCCTTAAAATATCTTCTTTTGTGTTCAACAGAAGAAAGAAACTCATACAGGTTTGAAACAACATGAGGGTGAGTAAATTTTTGGGTGAACTATCCCTTTAAGAACAAATCTAACATTGCACATATGCTTGCAAGACACACAAACATGTGAGCCGATATGTTTAATGTCGAAAGCCTCCATACCAGCGATAAATCATGCTTTGTGTGTGTGTGTGTGTTTAGTACATTCGTTTGTGTGTGACCAGACAGATCCATAATATGGAGTGGCAGTACCATCAGTGATGTGCTGTTTTCTATAAAATTCCCTTGGAGGAACAAAACAAACAAATCAATTTCTCCACCCCCTTCTCTCGTCCCCCTCCAGAAACCACAGATGAAACCGGTATTAAACGAGTGTCACACTGACAGCTGTCATACAGCAGAGCAGGAAGGACAATTAATGATTTACCATCCAACTCCGAGATCAGCCAGAGGAATGTGAATGAGAGACAGAGCGTTGGAGACGTGCTGACACTCAAATAAAGAGTGAGATTCAGATAGATTATAGAGGATATTAAGACTAAGAGACGCTTAAAATGTAGGCCCGCAATTTGGCGTCCGTCCTTTGGAGCGCAGCGTTTTCAATAAACATTCAGCCAGCTGCAATAATATTCACAGAAATAAACACGCAGACTCACACACACACACACACCGGCAAACAGGCGCTTCTAAATGCATTTGTTATACGAGTTTACTTGCTTGCACTGATAAGGAATCTGCGATACGATCTAGGTCAATAACTCATTGTCATGGATGACACCATCAATCGCTATCTTATCAGATCGTATACAGTCGGGGCGCAGTTTGATTTTCGGCCTCTCTCCCATGCACACGCAGGGCAAGCGCTTTGTCCCTCTTGTGCAGGCGCTGTGCATTCCTTTCCCAGAATGCTCCTGGAGACCAGAGGAGAGCCCTCACGTGCAGAATCCCAAAGCGGGAGGAATTCCTGAGGTATACAGACAGACAGACAATAAGAAATCAAGAGTGGGAGACCGAGGCAGAAATATGCAGAGTCATAAGAAAACTAATCTTAGTAGCAGAGGGTGCTGTTAATGGGGTTGTGTGTGCTGGGGGGTATTTCCTTACCCCCTCTGCTTGTTTTCAGTGGGCTAGTCTCAACACCGGGGTCTGCAGGCAGGCCTGTAGGCCTTTATTTTCCCAAAGCTGGAGCCACCAAGCTGTACAGCCTGTACAGACTTTGTGTTATTACAGAGCAGAGGCAGGAGGGGTGTTCAGCGCTGAAGCAGCACAATCCAACATCCAACCCACACTCTAATCATCTCTTACCACCCAGTGAGAAGGAGAGATAGACAGAAAAGGAGCGAGGGATGGACAGATGCAGGCCCGTTGTGAAAATTCACAGGTCATCGTTTTTCTCCCCCGGGCCGAACGGGTCAAGGTTCCTAGCTGTTCCACCCCCCTCCCCCCGGTGGCGGTCCTGAATGGATGGTGAAAAGTTGCAAATGATAAGTGAAGATTCTGTATGGATGAATGGACTGATCTGGGTACAGCAGGTGTCATGAGACCGCTAATGCCTGACCACCCAAAGTGCATTTTCCACAGTGTTCAGAGAGTTGCTCAAATATTCAGAGGTGAAAACTGGTCTAGACTGTTTTTTTAAAGGGATAGTTCACCCCCAAATTAAAATTATCCCATGATTTACTCCCCCTCAAGCCATCCTAGGTGTTTATGACTATCTTTTCTCAGACGAACACAAATATATTAAAAAAATATTCTGGCTCTTCCATGCTTTATAATGGTAGTGAATAGCGTTCATGATTTTGAAGCCCAAAAAAGTGTATCCAATCATCATAAAAGTAATCCACACGACTCCAGGGAGTTAATAAAAGCCTTCTGAAGTGAAGAGATGGGTTTTGTAAGCAAAATATCCATATTTATATTAGTTTACATATTTAAACTAATAACCAGCTTCCGGCAAACATCGACAAGTCAACTTACGGCAGAAGCGAAGCTCTGATACGAAGCGTTTTTTGGATAGTGAGCCCCATTCACTGCCATTATAAAACTTGGAAGAGCCAGAATATTTTTTTAGTATAACTCTGATTGTGTTGGTCAGAAAGAAGATGGTCATATACACCTAGGATGGCTTGAGGGTGAATAAATCATGGGATAATTTCCAATTTTGGGTGAATTGTGCCTTTAAGTGCTTTTGGATGTTTAGATGGGAACAAACCTTAGGTCACTAACACCAGGTTCCTATGTTTGTTTTTTTTAAGTAATAGATATATGTATCCACCAGGGCTCATATTTGTCTTTTTTGAGGCAGATCCACAATTTACAAAGTATTTCTCAGAGCATAATTTTAAAATATATTTTTAGTAATTTTGAATATATATTTAGTAATAAAGTGTTTGTTTAAATTAAGACATTTTGCAAACATCTTATTTACTGTCTTCTTTTTTTTTAAATATTGAGTAGATATTTCTATGGTTCTATTGTTAACAAATTTCTCTTTGTCTGTAAAGAATATCCAAGAATGGATGGATGTTTCTAATGTCATTTTAAAGTAAATTCATACTTCTAATAATATATTGAATTATTTGACTTTGTGTTGAGCAGCTGATCGATTTTAGACACTGTAGTTTCAACTGCGAGCAGGAATAAAACGCACTTTCATACTAAACGCCACATTTAAAAAAAAAAAAAAAGTATTATTATTATGATTATTGGGACATTTAGCTGTAGAATGTTCTCATTTGTAGCTGGTAAAATGTTTAAATAAGTTAACTGTCTTTTTTAGACAGTTAACTTTTAGACTTTCATAAGTTACTTTACCTTTGCGGGTCTTTTTATAACTGCTTACTTTAAGCTCTTTTTTGAGCTTCCCAAATGCCCGTGATTGACAACAATGACGGGTCTGAAAGCGCGCGCAAGATTCCCTGTAGCCCATTTCACCCATGTCTCTTGTGTATAAGGATTTCATTAAGGATGCGCGCGCGCGGTCCCTTAAGACCGAGACCGGTGACTACATAATTCATACCAGGGGGAGTGACTTAGTGCCCGTGCTTTTCCTGCCTGTATAAAAAGTGAAGTTCCACTTAAACTCACTTACAGATGGAGAGACCCAGCCGCTTAGTTCACAGTCTAATCAAACCGACGTGACAGCAGCACAAACCCAAAGCGTCGCTACTTTCCTAAGGCATATGCTGAGAGCTCAGGCTTTAGTGTACTAATATATCCAGGTGAGGTGATCTGACGCACCGTTTTTTCCACACATCTCCCCCCGTGCGCGCGTTCAGAACTCCGGATCCATGACGGGACTGTGTGCGCTCTGCCTGACCGCGCTGCTCGCAGCATTCGCCCGGCTGGCTGAAAGCGTCAGCCCTGTGGTCCGCTGCGAGCCGTGCGACGACGGGGCGATGGTGCTGTGCAAACCGTTGCCTCGGGACTGCGCCGAGCCGGTTAAGGAGCCGGGCTGCGGGTGCTGCATGACTTGCCCGCTCACTGAGGGCCAGGCGTGCGGAGTGTACACGGGGCGCTGCGGTACCGGGCTGAGCTGTCAACATCGCCCCGGGGAGAGCAAACCTCTGCAGGCTCTGCTGGAGGGACGGGGCGTGTGTGCGAAGGCACCTGACAAAAAGCTAAGCGGCATTCCAACGCATGGTCACGGTAAGCGCACGTGAATAAGGTACAGCCCTCACTCTCAGCTAGTGTGTACTGTGTGTATGTGCAGTGTGCTATTTATTCAACGATTTAAAGGGGGCAATTTTCCAAAAATAAAGACTTTTTAGACAAAACTTTTTATGGTATACTTACAATTTTATATATGTTTATTAAGGTGATAAATAATGACAGTCGGTGTAGCGTCCGATAAGCGCTCGAGCAGCCTACTGTTGCTATGGTTACCTCTTCAGGCCAAGGCGATTTCTTAGCGGAGTGCATTCTCACTTATAACTTTTTGAGGGTTTTGGCCACGGAAATGTTGTTTATACATACAAGTAAACAAATCTGTATGCTCATATATTTATAAAGAATACTTTGGCGGAGTTCAACAAAAACATCTTAAAGGGATAGTTCACCCAAAAATGAAAATGTTGTCGTCACGGACTCACCCTCAAGTTGTTCCAAACCTGTATGAGTTTCTGTTGAACACAAAGGAAGATATTTTAAAGAATGTTGGTAACCATTAGCCCTCGACTTCCATTGTATTTTTTTTTCCAATTATGGATGTCAATGGCTAACGTCAACTGTTCGATTACCAACATTTTTTAAAATATCTTCTTTTATGTTCAACAGAAGAAAGAAACTCATAGAGGTTTGGAACAACTTGAGGGCGAGTAAATGATGACGGAAGTTTCATTTTTGGGTGAATTAACCCTTTAAACCAGCTTCTGTAGTTGGTATTCTGGATTTTGGAAAAAACCCATGCCTAGCCAGACTGGGAGACCAGGTAAGACTAGCAAAATATCTTAAGATATTTTTCAAAAAGACACCCAAATCCCACCCTGTGTATGTGAGGTGTCTAATACAAGCATTGTCCACACTGTTGGGGTGAATGGCTTCAGTTACGTATCAGTACGAGTTTACTCTGCTGTGCGTAACATGGTTAATATGTTCACAGGTTGGGAATGCTGCACTGTAGGGGGTGGGAAGCTTTTTCCTTTGACAACCCATAAGATGTAGCAACTACACTCATGCCACTATATGCCTATTCTTTAGACATTAGCACCTTCATAGTTTTCACTGGTTTATAGCTGTTCAAAAAATCGAAGGTACCTCTCAGAATACAATACAAGGTTTAATGCTTGTGGGTTACTCCAGACAAACAAGTTAAGCCATACCCTTGTTGACGATCCCGATATGTATTTTCTGCGATGTTTTTAACACATTACACTGGTACTACATCCCAACAGGTTATTTTCTGCCTGACGAGATATTGTAATTTTAAAGATGACAGTATTAACTACTGGCAGGTCATCCCGAGAAGGTAGGTCAGAGTTTCAGAACACCGGCATGACGCGGCGACCTCCTGCAACAGGCAGTCGTCGTGAAGTCCAGCCACCGTGAGCCGGCCCCACACTACCGCCGTTGTTCTCGAGGTTCAGCGCTACAGCAGCTTCTCTATGCCGTTTTATGCATGTGGTGTGTATGTGTGTGTGAGAGAGAGAGAGAGCCAGAGATGGAGAGAGAAACAGCTCTGTGTATCTTTGTGTGTGCACTAAAATTTGGCTTCACCAACCCAATCGTTAAGAATGCCACATCGGTTTATATATAGTCCCTGCAGAAGAGCGGAGATCACCGTTTTGTGAATGATGCTCTCTAGCTGTTTACTGGCTCAGGAGTCTCCATTGAGAGCTTCAAGATACAAGATTGGCATATCTGACAAAATTTCTAGCAAATTCATTTCTTAGTGAGCGACATGACTGTGTCAAAGGTTTTATTGTGCATTTCTTAGAATGCATTTTTCAGCTTAGGTCATCCAAGTGAATTCCTTGAGAGAGGGAAAGCTGAGGACCCGCGCAACCGAAATAATTGGCGTTCTTGGTCATAACTGACGTCAAGCTACCCGACTGAATTTGTTTTTACCCTCTCTAGTTATTTGTAAGAGCCGCAGTGGTGTGTTGAAGCAATCAACCATGACATTGTCACACACACAAAGGCTATTGTTAGGACCCAGAGTCACTTTTAAAAAGCAGTTTGGGGGCGCCAACTGTTTTACAGTAGTGCCTTACCTCATGTTTTCTCCCTCCGCTGCCCTTTCATTTGAGCCCATGCTGCTTTTCAGTGCTCCTTTCCCATCATACCACACTTTATGGTAATTACACACTTTGGCCAACCAGAGAGCAGGGCTCCATTGCCATGGTGTGCGTGGCTCCACCCCATGGCTCTGCCACACATGAATTATGATATTTTTGCAGGGCTTGATTGGTCTGGTAGCAGTGTGGCCCAGCGTGATTCTGGGTGGGAACAGTCCGTGGCGGAGCAAGAGGAATGACAGATTATGAGGTTATGAGTTATGACGTTGTTTGTGCGTGTGCAGTTATATACTTAACATGTGGATTTCTCAGAAGAGGTGGATTGGTTTTCGTCTCGAGCCTCGGCGGTGAAATTTACCTGCCGTGTGCCCGTCTTTTTTACCCTCTCATTCACGCTCTGCCCATTTTGCCAGGATGATAAATTGTTTGCTCATTTGGGTTTGAACAAATACATGAGGTTGAGTGACTCAAAATGCGCCACTAGGTGCTGGGAAAAGTCATAAAAAGTTCTAAAAGTTTACTTTGGGGTTAAATATTGATGTTTTCCCAAGACCCTGAATTAGATGGCCCTCCATTCTCTTCGTCTGTCCTGGATGTGTTTATGTGAGAGGTACGGTGGGTCATGCAAGGGAAGCAGGCTGCAGCTTGTTGCACATGTTGTTCGCTGTCATTATATGTGGTCATTACAATTACTTACCTTGTTCGAGTTTTGCTGCAGAACTCGATGTTGTTGTTGATGTTGATGTTGTTGTTGTCGTTGTTATTTCATCGTCAATGAAGGCATAGCTCAATTCTGGTTTGGAGCGCTGCTTCCATGGCTACAGAGGAGTGTTTGGTGTGCCACAAGTGCGCACTTACTCACATACACACACAGAAAATCTGTTTTCACTTAACTCTTCCTCTCTGCTGGACTATCTCTACAGTTCTTCTCGATATTCAGACTTATGCAGTGCACCCGATGCTAGTGTTGTCCCACCACCCTCTTTCCCACTTTCCATATTTAATGGGCCGTTTTGTATTTCTTTCTAAATATCTCTTTCTCTTCTGCTCCAGCTGTTTATTAGTCTCTCGTTCCTGCGAGAGCTCTGCTTTGTTTTGTACGGCCAGAGACTGAATATTTATTCAACAGACAAGAGCTGTAAAACCCCAAGAGGACAGCATGTTTAAACATTGCCATAATTCATCTTCGCTCAGCACTCTCGCAAGGCATTTGTTGAAGCTGACAAATGCACTCCTCGCTGGACCCTTTACTTTTGCTTGCAATTGAGAAATGACCATGCAGTTAGTGAAAACAGAGATTAGAGTGCAATTTGGGACATTTTGTCCACTATAAATGGCTGCTCAAAGGCACATATGAAAGAGTGATGAAGTTGTCCTGCAAAATCAGTGTGTGGCGGCTAGCTTTCTACATTTAGCTTATTGGCAGATGTTTTCTTATCAAAGTGACATACAAGTGCAAATGTTTTGTCTTGGAGAATTTAAGGAAATGATTGAAAAAGGCACAATAAAAGTAGTCTATACGACTTGTGTGCATAAAAAGGTATACAAAAAGGTTTTCTGAGAAGAACAGAACCACATTTAAAGGGATAGTTCACTCAAAAATGAAATTACTCCATGATTTACTCATGCTCAAGCCATCCTAGGTGTATATGACTCTTCTTTCAGACAAACGCAATTAGAGTTCTATTAAATGATATCCTGGCTCTTTCAAGCATTACAACGGTATTGAATGGCACGCATGATTTTCAAAAAAAGTGTATCCATCCATCATAAAAGTAATCCATATGGCTCCAGGGTGTTAATAAAGGCCTTCTAAAGTGAAGCAATGCATTTTTGCATGAAAAATATCCTTATTTATAACTTTATAAACTAAAATAACTAACTTCCGGCAGACGTGCTACAAATGTCGACTTGCGCCAAAAGAGTAACTTCTGACGCGATGTATGATGTGGGATGTAGGAGTAGCGTAAGCTTGGACACCTCTCGCGGTTCAAACAAATAGGGTAATATCGAAATCCTCTGATATTAATCTTTAAAAATTCTCATTTTAGACTTCTAATTCATAACTGTTTTTTGCTTTGTTCTATCTTTTGCATTTTTGCGTTCGTCAATACGTAATGCATCGGATCAGAGATTACTTTTATGCTGTAGATCGATTTGCTTAGGCCATCTGCTGGAAGCTAGTTATTTTAGTTTTTAAAGATTTATTAACCCCCTAACTCTGATTGTGTCCGTCTGAGCGAAGATAGTCATATACACATAGGATGGCTTGAGGGTGAGTAAATCGTGGGATAATTTTCATTTTTGGGTGAATTATTCCTGCTGTTTGCTTTAAAAAAAAAAGTGTTCAAATTCTGTTCATTTTTCCACACATTTGCATCTTCATGATAATGAATGTGTAAGGACCAATGGATATTGTGCTTTATCTGCTGCTTCTTATATGGTGTCAAGTGCACTATGCTTTTGACTGTACACAAGCAAAGTTCTTCTATGCAGTCTAAACGTGCTGAAACATCATACAAGGTGTGATCACATTTTTAGAGTTTGACAGTCCACTTTCATTGTATGGAAAAGAGCAGCCTGAACATTTTCCTCAATAATTCCTTTTGTGTTCCATGGAAAAAGCACGCTTGTTTTAAATGACATGAGGATGAGTAGATGATGACAGAGCTTGAGTGAACTTTTCTTGTAATGGATCTTGTAGTTAAGAGTAAATAATAATTAAGTGAAATTAGGATGTTGATACAAATGCCCTAATAATACATCTCTAATGTTATTTAGTAGGATAAGTATAAGGTTCACATATTGAGGAATGGTGTGGGATTAGAAAAAAGGACATTTAAACCACAATGAAACCACGTTTGCATTGAATAGATTTTGTGTGCACCCACAGTAAAGCTTTAGCTGGGCACAGAGAGGAAAGCATGTGATGTTTGTTGGTTAGACCATCCTACCCGACCATGTTAGTGAAGGCAGGCAATCGTTCCGTCCTGTAGCCGTATTTGGTTTCTCGGTTTCGGGTCAGGTGGTCTGTCCTCCGCCTATAACGATTGTAACTTAGGTCACTATAAATACTCTCACTCCTTCACTTTCCCATCCCCCCTTTCTATATCTCTTTCTCTTCTGCTGGTTTTTTCTCTGTCTCTCGCTTCTCTGTGTATATGAACTTTTATTCTTTTAGTTGGTGTGTTGTCATTTTATTTCTCATGTTTGCTTGTTAAAGCAAAATTTGAAAGCTATTCTGAAGGGATGAGTCTTAGAATAGAGCTGTTCGGTCTGTAGTCCCTAAACCTGGAATAGAATTAGCGTTTTCTAGCCATGGTCTCCCTCTGGAATTTCCACTGGATTTTTAGAATAGCGGTTTTTCGATTTATGACTGAAATAAGGTCTGTGGTAAACGTTACTTGAAGAAACGTTCACATTTTGTTCTACAACATAAATTATACAGTCATAGCTCAAATCTAAATTTTGAAGCCACTGAGCTTTTTTAAAAAAAAAAAAAAAAATTAAATAAGGACTACAAGTACCACGGGTTTTGACTGTTGTAGCCTATGTGTAGCAAAAGACATAAACGCTTCACAATTCTAGTTTTAGGTATGACTCAAGAAGTCTCTTTGAGTAGTTTTAGCCACATTAAACTGAAAACCGCTATGCTAAAAACCCAACCAATAGGAAATTCCGAATTAGCCATCTGGTCTGGCCTACAAATTGACATCTTGTTTGAATGACTCAGTATGCTAATAGATGTTTTGGTTCTTGCTATTCTAAGGTAAGACTGGGACAATAAATTGATGCACTGTGAATCGAGAAATGATTCTGGATCGATTCGGAGATTTTTTTAGCTTCTAATTCTTTACACACACCACTTGAACCTTCTATAAAATAATCATTCAATTCAGTGCGCTATTTACATAAATCTCATATCCTAAAGCATTCTGAGGTGCAAGTACATTCTCAGACTCAGATGAACGCACGAGCGCCCTTCTTTGTGAACATTTGAGAGTGTGGTTAAAAACTAGCCTAGAGCACCATCTGCTGTTAAAAAATTTAAGAGCATAAATATATAAAAATATAATTAGAAAGTATCAGAGATGTATCGATTTATTGTCCCAGCCCTATTCCAAGGGTGACAAATCCTGATCTGAAGGGTCACTATCCTGCAGACTTTAGAGCCAATCCTCATTAAACACATCTGAACAAGCTAATCAAGGTCTTCACGATTATTAGAAACTTCCAGGTAAGTTTTTTTTGGGGCAGGTTGGAGCTAAACCAGTAGCGAGATTGGATCCCCCTGTGCTATTCCGTTTCATGTGAAAATATTTGTATGAATGCTTATTTTGATAATGGTCAGATGTTAAATGCATACTTCTCTTTTGATTCAGATAACCCTGAGGAGGAAGGAGAGGAACATATCTCCAACGGTACTGGGGCAACAGGCATCAGCGGGGCTGAGACGATCCAGCACACGACAGTTGTTTCTGGGGACACGCAGGGAGGTCTAAGGACACCGTTAGAGCCCAAAGATCCTATGCTCCACTCCAATAAACTGGAGGTGCTAAAAAAAGATCAAAACAAGAAAACCCAGAGCTATAAAGTACCAGTTTCCAGCGGGGTCCACACAGATAATCACAACTTCAGTCAGGAGTTGAAGAGAGATTCTGAATATGTAAGCACTGGCTGTATTTCCACCAGCATCCATTACTAAGACAAAGCATGTGTTGGAGTAGAGAACATTCTATTCCCATTCCCAGTATTTGTATCTCCAGTTTTCTAATCTGTTTGTAAGTTGGATATTTCCTGTAACTCTGTGTTCTCTCTGTGTGTGTTTGTACAGGGTCCGTGCCGTCGGGAGATGGAGAGTATTATAAAGATTTTTAAGATCTCAAGTGTGCTGAATGCAAGAGGCTTCCGCATTCCAAACTGTGACCAAAAGGGTTTCTACAAGAAAAAACAGGTAATTACCTTTTACCCAAGTGCATTGACTTCTCTTTTGCAGATGCTTTTTATTTAAAGTCACTTACATTGCACCAATTACAGGGCCTATCCCAGATCTAGCTAAGTACCTTGCTCAAAGGGGAAGTAGGGATCCTATTTTTAGGCCATCCTTACCTGGGAACAAACATGCAAACTTTGTATAATCAGCCCAGATTCTCAAACTATTATTCTACCACCATCCGTGTACATGACGATAAGTAACTGCCATGGCAACTGTCACAACAGTATTGGAAAAGTCTGAGACCTTGGGTGGGGGCCTATTTGTATGTGCATGCTGGTTCTTGAAAGTGTGTGTTGTTTCCTCAATTGACGGGGTGCATCAGTGAGTCTGAACAAGAGAAGGTAGTCGGTGGGGGCAATTCTCGGAAATTTGTGAGTCACCCGCAACTCCCCTATTAAGAGCATGAGTCAAAGGGCCTTGTCTGAATGGTCCTAATGAGTTTGGGTGAAATTGGGGCAAACAGATTTTTTGTTGGTTTTTTAAAATGGAAAACCACTCTGACGGATACCACAGTGACCATGACGGTGTAGTGACAACACTGTGGCCACTGTGAAAAGTATAGATAAAGAAGGAAAGGTTTCGGAAAGACAACGAGATTTAGAATCAATGTAAAACACATGTTGCTAAGGAGCTGCTTCATGCTGAAACTGCAGGGTATAGAGTTTACCTCTGGAGGAGTGCACTGATATGCACACATACACACATATGCATTGAAAGAACCCTTGGTTTTTGGGGTGGAAAAACGGCGGTGCTCCAGGGCTGGAATCTCAGAAGGGAGAGAACGTGATAACAGGTTCAGGTTGGATTTCTCAAGAAACACTTTCAGCAAACCCTCCAGGTGAGAGATGAGGGTCTTGCCGATGGTTTGCATGAGTATCTAAGAGAGATTCATTGTGGCACCTATAGCAAATAAAGGAGACCGTGTAACTGCAAATCTGGCTTGTGACATTCCTGCCCCCTGTACATAGTTTCATACTAAGGCAGAAAGGTCTGGACTCTATCGCAGCTTTCATTGGCCAAGGACCACCCAAGAGTGTTTGACTGACGTGTAACGCAACAAATCACAGTTCGTTTTGTTCCGCATCATGTTTAGGGGAGTGAAAATGTAAAGTCAATGTCCCTACAATAACAGACCAGCGTGCATCTAATAAATTATTCATTCAAGAATGTTGTGCAAGTTTACTGCAACAATGGAGCAGTGAACTTCACATACTATTGAAAATCCAGCTTTTGCTTAATCCTGATAAGCGTTCATTGTCGCAGTTGTAAACTCTACGGTTGTCTTCCATGAGGGGGTTTGGCGTCACGGCATTTGTTTCCAGGCGGGCCGTTAAAGAACGCGACACACTGTTGAATTCAACCAACAAAATGACGACTGAAGTGTTTCCAGTGCCATATGCATCAGGCGTTCAGCCAACAGTGTGACGCACCCTGTACGTGAATATCCTGTAGGCATTTAAAATTTATGTTTGAAAGAAAGAACAGGTCAACAAATCAAATAATCGATGTCTATCAGTTGGTTTTCCAGCACCAACAGGAGACATAACAAACCAGGAAAAGACAAACCGGGTACTTGAACACACACAACAAAATAAATTAAAGCCGTTCCACATCCTCTCCTGTATTTAGCAAGCACAAATATATCCTAGTTTATTTGGTAAGATCAAACCCCTTCACTTGGATCTCTGGTAATAATAGAGGAACATCTGCATGACAGGCTGCGTCCACACATTCAACTCTGCCTGTTGAAGATCAAGCTGATCAGATTGCCCTCCTATTGACTCCAACTGAAATTGCTTTCCTTCCATCGCGGTGGTTTGAGCCAAAGCCTCGGTCAACCCTGAGATCTCAGTCATTAATTTTTATTTCGGCATCAAAAGCAAACATGCACATACCCCTGTGCATACATACTCGCACAAATGAACTGTAGATGTCCTGGGTGCCTAGGGGTCCCTACACTCCCCGGAATAAGATCTGTAATGTGTGTATGTGGGGGTATGTGTGTCTGAAGGCCGTTCCCGTGGAGGGCAGAGTCCAATCCGTGCTAATTTTAGCCTTGATTATATGAATTGGCTCAGTGTGTTAGCGGAGGCCAGGCATGCCGGCCCCAGTGCCGCCAACCTCACCCCCCTCCACCATTCCCAATCCAGACGCATCTCTCACCCATGTTACTGTACTGAAGCTTTGCTCGGCCCCCTGATCTGCTGGCTCTCCCAGGGCCACGCAGTCCACTTAAGCTCTCACGCTGAATAGGATCTCAGTGATGCGGGGTGAGAGACTAGAAGAGAATGCCAGGCATGCTGGGAATGATCCAGAGTGCACATGCTCTCACTCAAAAACCAATACACAGATACGGTCACCCATACACCGAATACAAACACATATATTTACGTTTCGCAAAGACGTCGGCTTTTCCAAGATAGGCCTTCCCGGACTATCAATTCCCTCTCATTCTGGCTATGTCGATATATATTCATAGTTGCTATTTGTCTAGTCTCTACGCTTGCAGTTGCACCAAAATGACTATATAATGATCATGTACTGCAGGGGCAGCGTCTATACCAAACAACATACTACCTATCCGACACAAACACACATGCACACACTGCTCGTAGTCTGGCAAAGAAAACAACCACTGTTCTTATTCACATGCAGTTGTTGCATTCACATATTGTGTATGTGTGTGTGTTTATGTGTGTGTGTTTTATGAGTCTGTGTTTACCCTGTGGCTGCTTTTAATGCCCTTCCGCCTTCCTGCTGCCCATAAGGGCATCATTATGGGCCAGCACTGACTGAGGCTTGCTTTGTGACACACACACACACACACACACACACACATATATGCATACTCAGTCAGACAAACACACATACACACGCTCTCTTTCTACCTCTCTCACTTACACATACACACTCACACAGGTCCGTTGTGTTGCAACCTCTAGAAATCGCCACGATGACAAGGGTGTGCCCTAAATATACCTCTGTCTTTCTCTGATACAAACACACACACACACACATACAGTAATCAATCATAAATAAAGCCACTGTGTGTTTTGAGTGTATTGTAATGACTCTTATGAGATGCTAGTTAGAGTATTATTCCGTCTCTTATTAAGGTTTCCAACAGCAGATATTTGTTTGTTGTATGTGACGTAACACAATCACAGCCGATCAGAATATTTTTTGTTATTAATTATGTGGAGCGAGATTTGGGACTAATGAGATTTCACTCATTTAATCAGAGACTGAGTATCCAAGAAATTGTCTTGTTGCCACTGTGTCGGTTGCATCTGGTTTGGACATTGATTTACATTGAAAATATCAGTTTTATTGCCTGGTTAGGACACTGCGGTACAATGAAATACCTTGTCTTAGTCATTATTAGTTCCCCTTACATCAGACAGAAAACATCTCTTATGTCTGTACAGTCTGAATGGAACATTCCCATAATACATAGCAGCTCAGCACCGAGTAGTTTCCTGCAGGGCTTAATTTGCGCCGGAACTAGCAGGATCCGGATCCACCTCCTCTGGAATTGGATCCAGCACCTACTTTAGTGAATCCCCCCACCGCACACACCCCTGCAAAAAATTGATGTAAGGACCCTATGCTTAATGAAAAATCAAGTATATATATGATAATATGTGCAATATATATATATATATAAACATAATGCATTATTTATTAGGAAATTTACTTTTATGATGCACTTTAATGTGTATTCCGTGAGCACAACCCCTCAAACCTGACAGATCCATCACCGGTCCTTGTTCCGGGACTTCATAATTTACACATTAAGCACTGGTTTCCTGTACACTCATTCTTCCTCTTTCGCTCAGACGCAGACATAAACTCATAACCAAACAATTAAAAAGTCTTTTGAAAGTGATATGTTACTTATTTAGGAATATACAAATATTTGTTATAGCAAAACCATTGAGTGGGTGCAGAGACAATTGAAATTGAAAGGATGAGTGTAACATTTGAAACAGCCCCTTATAGAGGCCAGGTTTCATTCCCAGACTGCTCTTGTTCTGCTTGAGGTATTTTAATTTGGTACTCTTTCAATAAAACTGCTTTTGATCTCTCTCTTTCTCTCTCTCTCTTTCTCTCTCGCTCTCTGACTCATCCACTCCTTTCTTGCACAATGTCTTTTTATCTGTCTTTTCATAGTTGTTCTTTCGTTCATTCTTTCTTTCTTTCTTTCTTTTTCCCTCATGTCTGAAAGAATAGGTTTTTACTAATGAATGTACCACCCGAGGAAGTGTGTGTGTGTGTGCATGTTTGTTTGTGTGTGTGTGTGTATTTGTTTTGCCTGTGTTGTATAATAAGCTCCAGATGACTTTGAGTCAATGCCAGTTTCCTAAAATAGTCCTAGCAGCTCTTAAATGGTCCTTGGCAAATATTTTAGCTTGGTTAAATTTACCTTCTCACTTTCAACTGTTTTTATGAACACAAAATCACAATTCCATCAGCAGCAGGCTGATAGAGGCATTTCAGCCTCTCATATAAGTAAAACTGGGTCGTGTTTGTATATGTACGTTTATGAATTTCGATATTCACAAGTTGTCAAAACTTGCATGTACATAATCAGCAAATGCAAACAAGGGAATTAGAGTACATATTGCAGATAATTTTTTAATGACTGTGTGTGTACACCTCACTTTGTCCATTTAAACACCCCTGAACCACAGAGGACATTTTTTTATGCATTGATTTTTCTATTTCTCATAAACACATAAACACACACTCACTGTGAGTGGCAGGCGTGCATTCTTCCAACTTAGATGTGATGTTTGACTTGCACATGTCTCCAACTCACTGCCAAAGAAGAGAAAGACAGCAAGAGAGAAACAGACAGAGACATAACTGTACTCACTCATAGGATAAGCATGTTTTGATTTTCAATGCGATAAGCATTGTTAGTTATTGTAATGGTAAAACCTTTAATTGTTATAATCTATTCATTTTTTTAATACAGTTACATTTTTATAATATTTTAATTACATTTAGATTAATAAATAAAACAACCAGGCTGCTTGAGGCCTTTCCAATCTATATCAGTTAGTGCATTTACAAAAGTGCTTGTCAAAACTAACAAAAATCTTTCTTTTTTTGTTTAAAATCCTTTAAGAGATTTGACGGTTAGCTAACTGTTAGGCACGGTGTCGCTCAAATCTCCATGTCTGATCAAAAATGTAGCATGTTATCAGGATATCTTGTTGTATCTAATCAAAAGAGCTTTTCTTAAAGGGTTAGTTCACCCAAAAATGAAAATTCTGTCATTAATTACTCACCCTCATGTCGTTCCACACCTGTAAGAGTTTTGTTTTCTGAAATCTGAGAGAATTCTTTCTGTCTCTCCATAGACAGCTACACAACTGAAACTTTGACGTTTCAAAAAGTTCTTAAAGAGATTGTAAAACTAATCCACTCGACCGCTAATGAACAGATTGAATTTAGGCTTTTATTCTCATTAAATCAGCGAACATAACAGCTCATCCAAAACTGATGTTGAGAACAAATCGCTTGCTGAAGCTCAAACGTGCTGAGTAACACGAGAATGAACCACACTGGTTCTCGCACATCAAGCAAACATGCATGACCTTCAGTTTATCATAACTGATGTGCGAGTTGATGAATACTTGCGGGTTTGAAACGACATGTGGGTGAGTAAATAATGACAGAAATTAAATTTTTGAGATTCATTGGTGCTGGATAAATGGGAACAAATAATAATCTGTGCAGCTGATTATTACAGTAAATTTCAAAAGAGAATGAAATATTTCAAAAAATGTCGCTTACTCTCTCTCTACTCCTTATATACTTCCCCTTGAATCCCCTTTGGCATTCTTTTACCACAGTCTCTCTCCCTCTTTCTCTCTCTGGCTCTAGTATTCGTGTTACTCTCTCTCACCTAAGTGCGATGCGATGAGAAATGTGTGTTTATGCCACTGTCTCTTCCATTTGGAGCATGTTGTCTGTTTTGCATATACCCGTCCAAATATCATATGGTTATGCATTTCTCTTCCTGTCTCACCCACTCTCCCCGCAGTGCCGTCCATCCAAAGGGCGCAGAAGAGGTCACTGCTGGTGCGTGGACAAGTACGGACAGACTATACCCCGCTATGAAGGAAAGGAGAAAATCAACTGCTATACCATGGAGACGAAGTGAAGGGGAGAGCGAGAGAGGCAGAGCGGTGGAAGCAGGGAGACAAAGAGGGATATCTCCCCTGAAGAACTACATGAATACAGATTCAAAAGTGCTGTCCCAAAGCTGACCTCCCACTTGTATGCTGAGGCATGGACTCACATGACCAGCAACTCACTTTACACTTCAGGAGAGTGGGGAGAATGAGAGGAGGAGACAGAGAGAGTGTCATGTCTTCTGTTTTGGACTGTATCCCGAGAGGAAAGTGTGAACATAACATAATCAAAAGTACAAGCAAATTTCAATAACGCACGCTAAGTCTGAGCATATGTACTCTTGTGTATGTGAGGGACGTTGTGTACTTGTTCCGTGTGCATAGTCTCTCTCTTCCGCCGTGGCGTGTATTGATCTCTGCCGTGACTATCCGCGACTCTCTCTTAGTCCCACTTCCTGTTTCCGCCCTCCTGGTGTAGGGTCGTTTAAACTGGGCATGCTCAGTGGCACTAGGCGGCTCTAGCCATAGACTCCATCTGAAGCACAAGCACTTCATGCACTTTGGCCCCTCCTGAACACGTACTCCAGCCTGTTAGTACGGCCAACAGTTTGATTATAAGACTCAACCAATTGTAAACGATTCTATACCAGGACATACTAAGATGAATACCCTTTTGAAAAGTATATATTATCTTACACGGGACGCAGAGCTGTTAGCTTGTGTTGTCAGGACAGCATTGAAATGCCCCTAAAATATATCCACACGGGCATTATCTCACTTTCAAAACATCGTGAAGCACTTTGAAAATAAGATTGTTGCTCCAAACGCTGACTATCATTGTCCTTCGCATTTATAGGCATTTGCTGAAAGCATGTATCTCGCGCGACGCCTTTTTTAATGGGTTTGAATGTAACCGTAACGCTACAGTGCCCTGAATTACCGAAATCAGTGTAGCTATGGCAGTGTTTGAAATCAATGCCTTAACGAAACCCGTGCGGAAATTGTGTTGCTTTATGGTGTGGGTTGTTTCTCTCTCTGTCTCTCTAAATATCGATATTCAACCCCATTAGGGAAGCTTCTGGCTAACATGGCGGCCATGTTAGACAACCAGGGCTTATGTTGTCTCAAAACTGACCTCCTGAGAAAAGACTTGAAAGGTGGAGGGTGCCAGAGAGGTAGCCCACACGTTAGCTTATTAGCATAGCGTCGGAAGAAAGCTCACCCCAGGCCTCCCAAACAGCTAAACAAAAGACAAACAAAAATGTTTGGTGCTACACCTTATCTGACTTGATTACGGGGAAAGAGCATACGAGTATGCTAAGCTATTAGCCCTTCCTTAACTTGTAATTGTGTCTTGTCATTTTTTTATATGAATATATATTTTGTTTCAGGCCAGCTAAATGTCTAAAAAGGCATGTGAACTTTATGCTAAAAAGATTATTTATCCAAGAAAGAAATATAAGCTGATCCAAACTATGTCTTTGAGAACATTTCAGTGACCCGTTGATTGCACAGTAGTGAAAACATAGAACTCAGCATATTTTTGGGAATATAATCACTAAAGTCTTTTATTAGGTTTGTTGTTTATCTACAGTTAGGAGTACTAGGTGTCTTTTGTTAGCTAAGCAAAGACGCTGTCCTTCTGTAAAACTCTTTAGTTTAAATCTTCAGGTTATGTGTAGGCCTTCTATGGTATGAATTAAGCTAAATCTAAGCTTAACTTTAGCTAACCTAAGCTAAACTAAGCTAAAGTAAAGTGAACGCTACGATTAAGTTAAAAGCTGAGGCCAAGCTTGTGTTTCAAGAACATCAAGATCAATGTTCAAGCTAAAGTTGATCTTCAAGAAAGCTTGCCACCCTCATTCTGTGCAATGCCAGGGTCATTCACCCGCAAGTCACTTTTAAAGATCCCTCCGTTCACGGGTATTTGCCTTTTTTTTTTTTTCATTTAAAATAATTTTGATTCTTTAAAAAGCTTTTATGTTACTAAACTAGAAATTATACAGCTATCACTTTCTTCAAGAAAGGAAATGTTTATGTTCAAATATAATTTGTATTTAATGCCTTCTTTTTTGAATAAAAAATGTAAACACTATTTTTATTTACACAATGACAGATTGTAATTTCACAGCTTCTACAAAATTAAAGGGATTGTTCACCCTAAAATGTAAATTCTGTCATACTCTTTCAGGTCTAATATTGTTTCTGATTTTTCATTCTATGGACAAAAGCAGTCCTTCAAAATATCTTCTTTTGTGTTACACAGAATATATTGGAACACAGACAGAATTTTCATTTTTTTGCCTGAACTAA